>JAJLRJ010000005.1:28223972-28351472 GCA_024195265.1 Dendrophyllia cribrosa | reverse complement strand
AATTAAACACTTCTTTCAGTTCTTTGTCACAATTTTGTTTGGTGTTCAAATTTATTTCCCGAGATATCACAAGTCCATTTCGTATAAAAACGGAACACTTCTTGCGAACAAATTACTAGCAAGATGATCAGAACAAGATATCCGTGTCGACAACTGAACAGCGAAGCTATAAAAAGTGCAGCATTGTGCTACATAAGCCCTATTATCGTCGGAAAGTGCAGTGTTGTCAAGGCGCAATGCGTTTGCAAGGTTGATGAAGAAGGTTTACAAAAAGCATGGAACGCTGTATGTACAACAAGAGATACCTGTGACAAGGCAATTTGTGGTAAGTCTGATCTTTGCATTCTCGACATCTCGGACGTTTTCGATTGATAAAGAAGGTTGAGTTGCTTACGTGTGTTTGTATTATTTTCCTTTTGACAGAAATAAAAAACGTGGCATTTTTCTTCAGTGCAGTAAGTGCACAAAGCCGAAAGAAAAGCCGAGGAAAGCAAAATGCAAATGGAGAGGATGCTGAGAGTGACGACGAGAGCACTAACGACGTTTTAACCTCCAGTCAAGTTGCTAGTACAACTAGTCAAGATTGGCTTTCTAACTACCCGACAGTCGTCAATGAAAAATTGTATCCGACACTTAACTATTGGATCGCATTAACAACTCCAAATGGTGCCCCAGCAAACCCCATCAACATTCACCGTGCGCTATTGGAATGTGGCGTGGAGACCATGGCAAACCAGGTACACATTGTTTAATGTAACACCCTCGATGTTTTCGTTTCTTCGTACTATTGAATCATTAAAAACCTTAAACACTTTATAACTATTTGGCCTGCCATTTTGTAAAAGTTCTGTTCCTTTTTTTTGGCTGATGCGATTTCTCGATGTAGTAGACCGATACTCTGTGAGACGTAGTCGAGTTAATAGAAATACGAAATCAGCCAGAAAAAGCAAAATAAAACAAAAACATTAAATTTTCTACCTAAGGAAATCATTATAAATCAAGCTGAGGTAAATACGATTTCTAGAGAGAAACCAGCCATGTGCCCCTTTCGCCGATGGACGGTTTATCTTTGGGCGAAGTTAATTAAATTGTCCATTTATCTGGAAACGCATCAAGTATAGCACAAAAGCTACAATGCTCACAAGATAACGTTAATCACAAAATATTTTGTTATATTCTTAGGTACCCTGCCACGAAGGAAAAGAATCCGTTGCAATGAAAGAGTTGTTCAAGGTCCTTAAAGATCACAAAAATCCTATGATACAAGAACTTGTGAATTCGTCGTACGAACATTGCTTTCGAAACGAAATGGAAAGTTTGCTTGGCGACGATGATTTCTTGGACCCCAATTGTTGTGGTACAGAGAACGTTGCCAGAGTTTGGCTTATTAATAGTTCCTTCACCTCTCTGCTACAGAAGGCCATCACTAAACTTCAAGACGCAAAGTTGGATCAGTGTTTATGACAGAAGCATTGCCACTGGTGACGAAGAAGCAAGACTGTCAGATAAATTGACTGTACTCGTCAACGACATTGGTATAGCAATGAAGAAAATGGAGTATGCACTATCTCGAGGAAAGGTATACAAGAAATGTCCTATGGCCATGTACACTTACACTTACAAGTGCGAAGTCCGAGCATTCATAAATTGTCTAGCGGCCAACGAGCTTTTTAAAGCAAGACTCCTCAGGGACATGAAAAAGGTGATCGACATCCTTGCCGACCCAGACTGCGAGGTCATACGTCCAATTCGCATAGACTACAACCTTGTCGAAGTAGATGCCGGTCACTGTTGGTCCGTCAGAGAAAGGCGCTTTCTAGATAGACCAATCCCAGATGAGAAGATCGGCCTTGTCACTCCACGAGCCTTCGCGAAGTACGATTCTCACAAAGAACCCGACCCTAAGTACTTCAGAGAAATCCTGCAGAACAGCTTGTCGGAGGAAGAAGTGGCCATTTTTTGCGAAGACTTTCTGAAGTTGTTGAATTATAATCAGAAGAAACACAAAGACAAAGTGCCTTGTCTTGTCGGCGACGCGAACAGTGGCAAAACGAGCTTGTTTTTCCCGATCCAGGGACTCGTACACCATGGTAACATCGCAACAGTCACCAAACAACGTGCTTTTAACAAGGCAATGATCAACTCGTCGACCGAAGTGATCTTCATAGACGAAGCAACAGAGAAAACCTTGGACATCGACGACTGGAAGGTGTTAACACAAGGCGGGTACACTGCACACGATGTGAAGTACCAAACCGCGAGGGCCTTTATCAACAAATGCCCTATGTTGATAACGGCTCAGCACAAGCTAGATTTTGGCCCTGTGGATCAACCGGCCATGGAAAGACGTCTTCGAACATACAAATTTAAACATCTTGCTCGCACAAAGAAAAAAGCAGCGGCGTGGCTGAAGAAACATGCCATGGATTGTGTCGTCTGGGCAGCAGAAAAGGCAAAAGCATGTAAAGCTGACAGCGAGAGCGAAGATGACGACGACGATGATGCTTCAAGCGAGACAGGAGCAGGCGACGAAGAATCGATTTTGGAAGTAGAAGAAAAAGAGGCTCTTCGTTCGTTTACACTGACAAGCCCGACGGCTGATGAAGACACGATCACACCATCGACCGACGAAGAGGAGCCTCAGTGCACTGATGAAAGTGGTACATCGATCGATGTCCTAGACGTGTTAAAAGAGGCCCTAGCCCGTTCACACCCTGAGAGTTTACGACAGGCAGGTGCAGCACATGCTGCGAGAACAAGAACGAAAAAGAACAGCGCAAAAGAACCTCGCTGAGAAGCAACACCAGTTGAGAAGAGCCGCCTTGAGAGAGATGGGAGTAAGCACCCAGAGCGCAGACTTGCTGCCACCAGAACCAGACGCATTGACGCCCACTCCGATTCGAAGGGAGCTGCAGAGGCGTAGCGACCAACAAAGAGCGCACGAAGAACAACGTCGACGCGAGAAAGCCCGTCAAGCATTCCAAGGCACCTGGTTGAAAAAGACCGAAAGGGAGTTGCATGACTGCGTCAAACAACTGCACACCAGCCTTGATAAAAACTTCAAAGCATCCATGGGTGCCCTGCTGGAAGTGCTACAAGACAAGTTGAAGAATCATCACAAGAACATTGGAACACTCGGCACCAAGGAGGCCTTAGATGAACGAAGGCGAACCTGCGTTGAAATGGGTCTGCTTCAGCGGCGACACAGCCACCTGGTCAAGTGCGTCTTCGAGGCCCTGCCAACAACAGAAGAGCTTGGAGAGAGTGCAGGATCACTGCAACAAGAACAAGAACACGAACCAAGCAACAACGAGGATGACGAAGATATGTTCTTGACCCAGGTGGCAAGCTGGGAAGTCGACCACATACAATTCGAGAGAACACGCCGCGTCCGGGGAGAATCGCAAAAGGGAAAAAAGCGAACCCGCCAAGACAGATCTCAGCCTACAAGCGGCAAGAAGAAGAAAACCTGCTCCAATACAATATTGAACTATTTCTCCAGCCAACCATAAACATTGTTGTTTTGATGTTCATTTATTTCTGGTTTTGATTTCCAAGTGTAACAATGACTAGAAAACAGAACATATTTATCAAAGTCACAATTAAAACGAATGGTTCTGTTGCGTATACAGTTTGATCTGCGTTTTTTTTTTTCTAGTCGTTAAGCTAGGGGCATTTTGAGTCCAGCCCTTTTCTTTAGAGAGTCCGCGGTTCTTCCTTCTTGAAATTGGAAATCGTCATCTCTCAAAATAGCCGTCCACTGTCCAAACCCGTGCTTATTTATTCCCTGCTCTAGAAACTCGTCCTCGGCTGTCGTGAATTTGCACACCCGGCGAAGTTTCCTCTGAATGCGCAAGTTTCCCGTGGGATGATCATCCCTGTTAGGGGGGAGTGAGCTTGTCTTTTCTACGTCAGCCTCAACTGACGTTGCCGAGCTCGAAGTTGAAACGCCAAACCTTGCGTGGACGTCCTTATCCACCTCTGTTCCTTTGGTACCTTGGAGTTTTTGTAGACACTCGTGTCCCTTCATAGCCACTTCTCGGGATCGTTGTTTTTGATAGTGAACTTTAGCAACTGCAGAGCTGTGTTTTTGGTCTTCCGACAAAATCCTTTGCTCTTCGCTAGTGAGCTGATTGAGGCTTTGCGTTTCAACAATTTGACGGTAACGTGTAGGATGAATGTATTTTCCAATTGCATCAAAAACCAGTTTGCTCATAGTCTCACCCAATTTGCTATGTTGGCCTCCATTTCTGGTGACCAGAACAAAGTCACACTGGGGTTTTAGCAATGGCCTAACAAAAGAGATGTAGCCATCCAGCACTTGCATGTTTGTATCGGTTAGAATCAAAGAATCAAATCCATACTTTCCAGCAGTCTTGAACGTTTTCTGATCAATAAATCCACCGTTTTCCTTAGCTGTACTGATCATTTCTACCGTTAAATACTGATAAGTCATAGGCCGCGACCCCTTCACTTTGATGAACAAATACATCGCTACAAATTTTGTGGCAAATGTTAAGTCTGAGGGATTAACTTGTCCTGGACTGCTTTTGCACATCTTCACGTGTTTTCGTAGCGCGGCAAGTGAAATGTCACCACCTCCAACAATTCCTCCATTGTCGCCCAGTGTCCTCTTGCTTCCAGAGTGTCAATGTCTAGATCATGTGTCCACTGCAATCTCATCATCTTTGCAACTGTCTTTCGGGCCCTTTTAAGGTACAACTCCGTCGCGGATAACTTTTGAAGAACTGCGTCTGATGCGCCATGAAGTTTTCTGAAGTCGATTAATTCAGAAATAGCATCTATGTATCCCAAACGTCCACCATGTCCGAGCTTGCATTCGTCTTGCAAGTAGTCGATAAACGTGAACAACAGATTTGGAGAACACAGACTAAAGTCCATCACGT
The DNA here is from genome assembly GCA_024195265.1 of Dendrophyllia cribrosa. Classification (NCBI taxonomy): domain Eukaryota; kingdom Metazoa; phylum Cnidaria; class Anthozoa; order Scleractinia; family Dendrophylliidae; genus Dendrophyllia; species Dendrophyllia cribrosa. Next base: position 28,346,565 of record JAJLRJ010000005.1, on the reverse strand, counting down.
CAAAAGTCAACTCTTCCTCATCTTCGCAACAAAATTTAAGAAACTTAAAGCATCTTGTCACTAACTGTTTAGCTGCACGATCTTTCTTGCAACCACCGCCACTTCCGGTCAACCATTTTGTGAATGCTGCGCCAATTTTATCAGAGACTGAAAATGAAGGAAGTATTTTGACGGCATGTTTTGGGGTTTCACTTGTTTTAACACCAATTGTTGTTGTCACTGGAACGTCCCTTGTTACTTGTAACGAATCTGTGATTTCAATCGGGTCGGGCTTTTCGTCAAAATAAAAGAACCAACTGTGCTTGGTATTCACATGTTTCCTGCACCCTCGCTGACTTTGAAATCCATCATGGTCACACACTTGTATTGGGCAATGATATAAAGTGTCTGTTTCGTCCTTTTCCAAGTGAAGTCGTTTTGGTTTGGGTGATGCTCCATCAATGTTCGACCATTCAACTTTGCACTTCTTGCTCATTTTTCCCGTTAAGGAACATTTGGCCAACACACTTGCCTTTTTACCTTGGCAAAAAACAACCAAACTGTGGAACCAATGACAAACAAGGAACCTCTTGCATGTTTCAACTTGCCACAGCATGCCCTTGCTTGCCCGCCCTTATTACTATTGTACAAAATTCATGACAGTGCGATACAACCAAAATGGTGTTGAACTTGCCCAAGCAGGCCTGTGCGTGCGTTGACATGATGTTTATATAATTAAAGCACTTACAGTAAGAAAGAACAATTGTTCCTCTTAAGTATTAAAAGGAATAAGCTGTCCAAACAGGTACAGTTACTGTTAGGTACACATGTTCCTAAATCACCAATTTGGAACGATGTGTTCCATTCACAAGTAGGAATTCGGAACAAAACGGTCCTAAGTGTTCCTAAATTACCAATTTCGGAACAATGTGTTCCAGTCACAGATGGGAATTCGGAACAAAACGGTACCTAAATTGTTCCTAACTTACCAATTTGGGAACACCGTGTTCCATTTGCAGATGGGACTTCGGAACAAAACGGTCCTAAATTGTTTTTAAATAACCAAATTGGGAACAATATGTTCCATTCACAGATGGAACTTCGGAACAAAACAGTGACCTAAATTGTTCCTGAATTACCGATTTGGGAAAAATGTGTTCCATTCACACATGGGAACTCGGAACAAAACAGTCCTAAATTGTTCCTGAGTTACCAATTTGGGAACAATGTGTTCCATTAACACATGGGAACTCGGAACAAAACGTTCCTAAATTGTTCGTAAATTACCAATTTGGGAACAATATGTTCCATTCACGGATGGGAACTCGGAACAAAACAGTCCTAAATTGTTCCTGAATTGCCAATTTGGGAACAATGTATTCCATTCACACATGGGAACTCGGAACAAAACGTTCCTAAATTGTTCCTAAATTACCAATTTGGGAACAATATGTTCCATTCACAGATGGAACTTCGGAACAAAACAGTCCTAAATTACAAATATGGGAACAATATGTTCCATTTACACATGGGAACTCGGAACAAAACAGTCCTAAATTGTTCCTGAATTACCAATTTGGGAACAATGTGTTCCGTTCACACATAGGAACTCGGAACAAACCGGTCCTAAATTGTTCCTAAATTACCAATTTGGGAACAATATGTTCCATTCACAGATGGGAACTCGGAACAAAACAGTCCTAAATTGTTCCTAAATTACCAATTTGGGAACAATATGTTCCATTCACAGATGGGACTTCGGAACAAAACAGTCCTAAATTACCAATATGGGAACAATATGTTCCATTTACACATGGGAACTCGGAACAAAACAGTCCTAAATTGTTCCTGAATTACCAATTTGGGAACAATGTGTTCCATTCACACATGGGAACTCGGAACAAATCGGTCCTAAATTGTTCCTAAATTACCAATTTGGGAACAATATGTTCCATTCACAGATGGGACTTCGGAACAAAACAGTTTTAAATTACCAATATGGGAACAATATGTTCCATTTACACATGGGAACTCGGAACAAAACAGTCCTAAATTGTTCCTGAATTACCAATTTGGGAACAATGTGTTCCACTCACACATGGGAACTCGGAACAAAACGGTCTTGTTTTAGCGTAGAATGAACGTTTTGTTCCTACTTTATAAAAACGTTGGTCCTCTTAAGGTCAAAAGGACCAAAATAATAAGGAACAATTGATCATAGGGGAACGTTCCTTAACAAGTATCGGAACAGCCAAAAAAATGGAAAATATGTTTAAAAATGGGGTAAAGTTTTGACAAAACAGCCAGGAAAGCGTATAAAAAACACTTAGGTGGGATGGAAGCACTCCCCAAAATCTGGCAAAATGTATCGCCCTCTCATGTAAAAAAACTTGGCAAGAGAAAATTTTGGGAAACGTATAAGGTTATTTTATGGTATAAAATTCGCTAGCAAACACGTGCGCGAATCCACGCTTTTGGAGCTTCCTGCCTTTGCGAGCAGCGGGCAGCGATTTGAGCGAATAAGCGTAAAACAAAGAGCAAAACAACAACAACAGTAAAATGATAGATGTCTTCTTTTCAAACGGAGGCCAAGTGCAAAACCATTCATATGGGTATAAGTTTTATTTGCATTTGAAACAAAACTCATATCCATGTGAATTGATTTGCACTTGGCCTCGGTTTGAAGAGGAGGCTAAGAGCAACTCGGAAATGGGCTTTTCCCTCCCCCGGTAAAATAACGCTTCGTATCTTTCAGGAACATTAATCAGTTTTATCTCGCCTCCATAAGTCCCGATAACAGTTATCGGGATTTGTTAGGTGAAATTTACTTGCGATGAGCAGAAAGTGATTCTTCTGAAATTAAGTTATTATATTTGAATTTCAATATCATACATTACCCTTCCCTAGTTAAGAATTTCCCCACCACACCCTATTAAGCAATTTTGGTCAAAAGTTTATATCTGAGTGATTAATCGAATGTCTAAATTACTCGCTTACCTACCAATCATACGTGGGTGCTGGTGTCATTCAAATAACGGCTTACTTGCTAAACTGTTGGTTGCATATTTTATAGACGTTTCCAAATAGGCTAGATATCGTAAAACAGTACTGGACAAAAATATTGAAGTCACTATAGACCTTATTCATAAATGGCGGTCAATTTATAGTTATATCATCTTCATGCTAATCAGCCTACCTAGCCTCATTTTAGATCAAAAATTAGTTTTGCTCTTTGGCTCTTTACCCCATCCTATTTTGCCTGGGGAGGGGGGGGGGGGGGAGGAGTGCCCGTGCTAACTTTTAACATTAATAACGTTTTTAATATGAAATCAAACGCCATCAACTTCCTAAAATTTAATGGCCTGGGAACAATTTGTTTTAAAATGATATTTTAATTGACCACGTGATTTGATTTTTCCATGGCAAAACGATGTTGACAGCCATGTTTGAAATTTGCATTGTTTTTCCTTTAAATGAAAAAAAAACGTTTCTCGTGATACGTTTTACATTGTTGTGTCATTTAGCGTTTCTTTAAGGGTTTTCATTTATTTTGAGTAAATTTGGACGATTTAATGACATTTTGTTTACCACGTCATATGACGCAATCGTCACATTTTGTGGATCGCAAAGGAAACAGTTTTAGACGTGCTATATACCCTCTAGGTTTCATTGTCATAGCTTTGATGCTCTTAAAGTCGTTTCATAGAAAGTCATGGCTTTACTGCTCTTAAAGTTATGTTCTCGATGTATTTCAAAATTTGAAGTTGTTTTTACTTTTCTATAAAAAAACTACGTTTGTCGTCATGGCTTTTACATTTTTGTGCCATTTTAGAATTATTTATTGGTTTTGGTTATTTTGGGTCAATTCGGACGGTTTTAAAGAAGATGGCGGATCCAAAATGGCGGCTGTGCAGAACTAATTACGCAATTCCCACGTCATATGACGTCATAGTTCCATTGTGCGGACCGCAAAGGACGTACCATGTACCCCATAGGTCTCATTGTCATAACCTTAATGCTCTTGAAGTTACGACGCGGGGGGAGGGCGCCTCCCCACCAGGCTCAGGAACTAATAAAAAAGCCCAGGCAAAATAGGGTTAATAACTGTAATGAAGTTTTATTAAGGACGTTTGCGCGAAAATCTTCTAACATTGATTTTTTTATAAAACTTTTGCTACAGCTAGGTTATGAGTTGTTCGTGTAAGAAATGCAAAAAAATGAGGGAGTCACCAACTTCGTTTCCGAGATAAGATGTCTGAAAGGCGACCCTTATTTTGAAAAATTGGTCTTCCTTACGGGATGAGACCCCAATGTCTGTTAGTCTAAAAATATTGCAAATAAATCTCTAAAATGGAACTTCCTTTCCCACATTTTATGCGAGTAGGTCTGTTCAGAAAATTCATTCAACTGGTGACGTTTTTTTAAAGCAAATTTAATCTTTAAACAACAGCATTTGCAAACTCTGTCAGCCGCAAACGGCAGGAATCGATGTCGCTCGGATAGCAAAATGGAAAAAAATTAAACTTCCTACATTGATTTTTTGTTCATTTTTTCGCAATCTGTCGAGAAGTAGCAAAGAAAATTATCCATCAAAAAAAAAGTTGGGGGTCAAAGTTAACGCAACGGCTACCAGTCCTTTATGTGCTAAGATTTCTTCTCTTGCGCGCGCTCGTGCATGACGTAGCATGGTGTTGCGACATGAATTGCGTGCGCAGTAAGGATACGCATAAACAATTAGCGCGAACTTAAGTACTTTACATTGCTTTGATAATACACTGAAACCCAGCAGAGAACACTACCTTTTCTGAAACGTATTCTCGTTTGGTATTAATAAATGATACTTTTTTAACATTAGCTTTATTGTACGCCATGCCATTGGAGTTTTAGTATATGATAGTGAGGTTTCTACTTCATGTATCGGACACACAATTAAAACAGTTTTCGGAGAAGTCTTGTTTCTTGTATGTTTTTGATCCTTTGTTCTAGGTCAAAAAAAAACTGAGAATGGTATAGCATGTACCGAAATATAACTTCTTCTTTTAGTTTGTCATTTGTTGCCTAAATTTCTAGAAACGATGCAACTGCTTCGATTTTTCATTCATACTTCATTTTCTCAGACCTACTTAGATATTCTTACCTATATAACGTATCTTCTCGAACAAGGTCTTCGACCAATCTCCCCATCCCTTCTGGTTGTAAGCTCGGACCCTTATATTGTACTTGGTTTTACTCTTCAGGCCTTTGAACAAACAGCTCTGATTAAAGGTTGTGTATGAACGCCAATCATTGCCACTTGTTTCATTTAACTGAACCAGGAAACGAGTTATCGGTCCTCCACCAGATTTCCGGGTTGGTAAACGCCAGCTAACGTTCAATTCTCCACACTGTTTTACTTGGACAGGATTCAATTCCGGCGGAAATGGAACACCTAGAATTAAACGAATTCATGTATTTATGCCGCATCGTTAGCAAAATTCATCTTGTTGTGAGTGACCTTTGCTGTCCTTGTATCTCATTTCATGGTTTGGTGGAGTAAATTACCATAACAACGATAATAATAGAAATATAAGAGAGTGCATGTATATCCGCACACATGCCACATTCCAATGATAATTTGTTGAAAGTTATCTTTAGACCAAGCAATGAGAGTGTTTGTGGATGGCTCAGTCATAAAATGAAAGCATTGTGAATTAAACTGTGACTAGTCTGGTCCCAACACTCACCCAAGTACCGATACCTCTTCCTTTATTGTTGGTAAGCGTGGCGACACGCCCACAGTCATTGTGGTATGCGGCCTTCGGCTTGAAAATCGCTCGATGTTTTGTTCGGTCACGTTCATAATTTTACTCTGACAAAATCGATTCACGTGGTGAAAATGAAATAATTTACAGTCAAATTTTACTCCTCTTGCTCTGCGCCCTGTGGCTACTCTACATGTATAGGATAATGTTTGTTTGCAACAAGAAACTGTACACAGCGTCTTTAACCCATTGCAGTATTGATTTCCAAGTGTTTTGAGTGCTTTTACGGATAAATATAAAATTATGTCGAAAAAGTAAGAATACATTGAAAACTATAAAACTGCTTTTAAACGCCAATTCATGCTTGGCCAGGTTGCACAATCATACTGTACAACAAAGTTTCCGTCCAAATTCAATTTTTAAAAAACCACCACGGAAATGATTTCTTTCAGTCTGATACAGCAGTACTAACACAGTAGTACAGTCGAATCTGTATGAAGCGGCACCGTATTAAGCGGTCACCCTCTATTAAGCGATCAGTTAACAAATCCCCGGAATTAAATTGCTCCCCATATTTACTGTAAACTTGAACTCTTTTAAAGTGCACCTAAACCCTATTTTTTTTCTTTTAATCAACTCAATGTACGTTGAAAAGTCGAATAGTGAAATATTTCTTGTTTTTAACGTCGCGTTAGTGAGTTATAGAGATTTGAATTTACAAAATGCTAATTAGATGACGTCAAATGCAGACCTTACCATTATTTCTACTTCAATTTACAATACGCAGTTCAATAAGTAGTTGTATAATAAACGAGTTTGCATTTGACGTCATCTAATTAGCATTTAGTGAATTCAAATCTCTATAACTCACTAACGCGAGGTTAAAAACAAGAAATATTTCCCTATTCGACTTTTCAACATACATTGAGTTGATTAAAAGAAAAAATAATTGGGGTTTAGGTGCACTTTAACCCTCGGACGTACACGCAAACTGTTGCAACCCCCCCCCCCCCCCCCTTGGGTTTTTGCGATGTTGCAATATTTCGGAAATATTTTACATCTAATAAATAGCCCGCCATTTGCTCTAAAAGGTAAGGTAAATATTATTGGTTGTCGCGCTGCTGGGGGTCCGTGACGTCATCCAAATGGCCCCCAAGATGGCCGCCATCTTGGATTTTACTAACAATTCAAATTCTTCAGAAAAATGCGGAAATTGAAATTTAACATTTTGATACTTTTGGTAGCATTTTATGTTTTTTCACTGAAAAAGGTGAAAAACACGCATTTTTATTACAAAATGGGTTGACCTCATGTTACTTATGACGTCATATCTCGTTACCATAGCAACCGGTTGTCGCCAAACTTTGTCAATGTGTGTCTCAAGGATAAACTAACATCTACTGAAAACGGCATGTGCTAATCTTAAATTGTCTGAAAAATATAGGAGAAAAACCTTAAGGGGGTGGCAACCACTCCCCCCCTTGTACGTCCGAGGGTTAAGCGGTCACCTCTATTAAGCGGTCAGTTGGCTATTCCCCGAGGGTGACCGCTTAATAAAGGTTTGACTGTATGTTTGTATAGTCATTTAGTGTAAGTGTATAGATTTTCACATGTGATTGTAATTTAGTATTTTAACAGGGCTCTACTTAAACTAGCTCTGCTAAATAGATGTCCCTGTATACACCGAATGCGAATATGGCCATCAGGTAGCTAGTTTTTTGTTTGGTCAATTTTTCAGAGAAATTAATGATAACACGTAAACAAGTGCTCACTGAAATTGTAAGCATTTGTATAAGAAAAGACATTCTATCCTCTCTAGCCTCGCTTTCATGTTTTTCCCAAAATTCGATTGCCTATAACTTCTCCTAAAATAATAATATGACCTTGAAAATGCACACAATGACTTATCTTGATCTGATCTTTATCATTATCGAATTACTTTTCTTTTCTTGAGAACCTGTCCAAACAAAAAATTGTTGGACCGACATATTTGCATTCGGTGTATCAAAATTGATTAAAGGGAAGGTTTCACGGTTCGGCGCATGTGCAAGCTATGGCGTAAACCATTTAAGACTCATTTAAATTCATTGTTTAGACCAATCGGAAGCGAATAAATAACTCTGACAGGAAATTTGCCTGTGAAAATGTCGCTGATTGAATGGATGATTATACATACCAATGTGCGCCATGAAAGCCACCAGAGCGTAGAATAAATCCTTCGGGTCAAAGGTTTTATTCAGTGTTGACTTTGTCGGTGTAATCCGTTGAAATTTTCTGTGAATTTTGGTCATCCTTCGCTTTATTTGGACTAATTATAGTATGTGATTATTGAAGTAAATGTGAGTGGTTTTTTAACCGATAAAATTGGCAAGTAAGCGAATAAAGCATTTTAGTCTGTGCACATGCGCCGAACCGTGAAACCCTCCCTTTAAAATAAAATAAATAAATAAATAAATTTTACTAATTTTGCAAATAAGAACCTGTTTCAATTTTTAGGCTCAACAGGTTCTTATGTAACGGGAGTTTAAATGTCAAAACTTTTTCTTTTTCTTCTTCTTCTTCTTCTTAGAGTGAAGAATTATCTACGGTCTTATAAAGATCGTGTATGGTGCTGCGACGTGTTAAAAAGACTCGAGCCCGATTAAAATCTCAGGAAGTTAACTCATTCTGTTTTAAGAATAGAAACTTCAGGCCAAAAGATAAATTATAAACAGGCAGAAACATTCTGGTCAATTTTGAGAAATGGAGCCGAGATGCTCGATTACCCTCTTAACAGTATAGTGAACAAAACCAGAGTAGCGAACAGCTCACTTCGAGTTGGACGGAATTATGTCACATTTCAAGGCCAGGCTGCTAAGTATTGTTTAAAAATGGTGGCGTTCACTAACGAGTTTTTAGCTACTTTGCTTTTTTACTTTGATGGAAAACTGTGCCCACGATCTTGAGTATGGCTATATTTCTCCAATACGGATCGACCAAAGGCCGCTTCGGGGCCGGGGGTCGGGGTCGTTGTCGCCAAACTGTTTTATTTTGATCATGTTGCTGCTTGTGGGCAATTTTCCTTTGCGTACTTCCCTACCACCTCTCCATTTTTTTTCTTGACTTTGCAAACTTCACGTCTTGGAACAAATTCAGACTCGAAATTTTTGTCCATACTTCTTTAAAATGAAGACAGGGAGGCTGGCTCGTAAACTCAGCTTTCTTTCTTTATATTGCGCTTCGATGATGGCATTTCTTCGTCTTTTAACCCCCGGACGTACACGCAAACTTTTACCCCCACCGTGGTAAAAGGGGGGTTGTTGCAATCCCCCCCCCCCCCCCCCGTTGGGTTTTTGCGATGTTGCAATATTTCGGAAATGTTTTACGTCTAATGGATAGCCTGCGATGTGCTTTACAATATAAGGTAAATATTATGGGTTGTGGCGCAGCTAGGGGTTCGTGACGTCAACCAAAATGGCCGCCAAGATGGCCGCTATCTTGGATTTTACTAAAAATTCAAATTTATCGGAAAAATGAGGAAATTGCAAATATTGTTTGCTACAGTTGCAAAGTAACATACAATGAAACATTTTGATGCTTTTGATAGCATTTTATAAGTTTTTTTTTTCACTGAAAAAAGGTGAAAAACACGCATTTTTATTCAAAAATGGCTTGACCTCATTTTACCTATGACGTCATATATCGTTACCATAGAAACCGGTTGTCACCCAACTTTACCAAAATGCGTCTCAAGGATAAACGAACAGTTACTGAAGAGACAGCATATGCTAATCTTAATTGGTCTTGAAAATAGCGGAGAAAAACCTTAAAGGGGGGCGGGGGGGGGGGGGGGGGGGGGCGGCTAATTGTGTTTCCATAATTTTTGCTTTCTTAAAGTATGTTTTCTTCGGGATAATAGAATTCGCTTTCGTTGTGATTGCTGTCGTTATCCGAATCCGTTGTCGCTTCAATGTTTTCCGGGATTTACACTTTACGTCTTTTTTTCTGTAAAATCCGTACCGGTCCTTAATCGCGACCCGGATGGAAAAATTCGGACCGCTTGGGCGCGCGTCATTAACCAATAAAATTCGAGGATTTAAGAATCCGGACCACTAATGTGCTTCAGAAAAAACAAATTTTGTTAATTTTAAGGGCAATCCCAAAAGGGATTGCTGATTTTGCAATGGACTCGATGGGAACTGGAAAATGGTAAATAAAGGTGGCTTTCGGTAGGCTTTGCAAAAATCAGTGGCAATAAAACTATCTTGAAGGTGCAAAGCCCAGAGTAAACCGATTGGAATTCGATGGTGGGATAAAAGGAGTTGATATAATCTGTAAAACCCAAAAATTTAGTATTTGACTTAATTAAATCATCTGCTCTCTGATATTGGTTAAGCAATTAACAAAGAGCAACATCTATCTACGTCATCCCCCACCTAAATAAAAATTTCCCACCAAAATCCATCTCTCTATCGCTGAACAAATATTGGCACATCGTAAACCAGTGCATGGTGCTACTACTTCTGAAGGTGAAAGGGGCTCCTTTAAATGTAGGAAGAGATGTGATCTTTGTACAAACTACCTAATAGACGCCAGTAAGTTTAAGAGCTCAGCTAAATGACGTGGATATTACAGGAACCAACTAGTTAATTGTGAGCCAGATAATCTATTAATCTATAAGTGTAACCATCAATATGTGGCCTCTTGTAAAATCCATTTATAGTTTTCCATAGTTTAAAACCTCATGTTCTGGTCAGCGGAATTACTAAGAAAAATTTACATGCGAGCAATGGAACGACCAACTAAAGGAGTGAAAACTTGCCTATTTGTCCCCGTCTACTATAATTCGTTTAACGCTTCGAGTATTCACCAGTTAATAACATATGTGATACAAACATTTGATCATTTATCTCTCGTAACCCTAATTTCAACAAGATCCATTGTAATTATTATGTATGCATGTATTTGTCAACAATGCCTCAGTTATTATTTCTAATTAGCACTCTTTTGCCGAAAGCTACTAATTAGAATTACAATCGCGTCATTTAGGCACCGTCCACACGTGTCCGTTTTCGTTTGAAAACGCAAAAGTTTCTTTCCGTTTTTCAAAATCTCTCCGTCCACACGTAGCGTTTTCGAATCGTTTATGCCTGTCCACACGTATACGCAAAAACGACTGAAAACGCTTCAAATGCCTCTAAAGAGCATGCGCACCACTGAGTTAAGCCGAGCCTGAGAGTTGTTTGTGGCTTTTCATCGCTTTTTATCGCTTTCCTTTAGTCTTTGGAAAAAAAGCATTCAAAAATGTCGAAAACTCAACGAAAGAGCGACTGTTTTGTTTGGACAGATGACGAGGTTGAACTTCTACTCCAAGTAAAAATATTACAAGACGTCAAAGAGCATGGCGAACGTGGATTGGGAATCATGTCAGACGAAATATTCCGATATTTTAAACTTGTTTAATGAACAATATCCTACTCCAGAAGATGCTGAAAAACTTGCGTTAGGTGTTTTAAAATTAATAACAGTAATTTGTATCTGTAATGAATTAGTGTTGGCCAACATAACCAGAAGCAGATTCAAGCAATATGTGGAATTAACTAACATTGCTTTAATGAATGCCTTATAGAAAGGTCGGGGGTGTTTATGCACCGATCGTTTATTATGACCTAACTACGAGAGGGTGGGGGGAGAGGGTTAACATTTAAAATATAGAAGTTGCACTTTTTTCTTATTATTGAAATGGAGGGGGGGGGGGGGGGAAGGGGGGCGATTTGAAACAATGTAAGACTATCCATAGAAAAACCATCTCCGGCCAGAATCCACCAAAAGGCACTTTTCTAAAAGTTTTTCTGAGGAAGACCCCCAAACCCCCCAATAGAAGGGGATGACGGGAGGCAGGAAGGGTGATTTGGGTCTCACTTCAAGCCCTAGGGATTTTTTTATGGTTTTAATTATGTCCCCATGTACACTTCCCATCACTTTAAATCCAGAGTAATTGAAGAGGGGGCTGAATTTTTAATTACAAAACTTTTAATCGTTATTTCTAGAAAACCACTGCCCCCCCCCCCCCCCCCCCCCCCCCCCCCCCCCCCCCCCCCCCCCCCCCCCCCCCCCCCCCCCCCCCCCCCCCCCCCCCCCCCCCCCCCCCCCCCCCCCCCCCCCCCCCCCCCCCCCCCCCCCCCCCCCCGGGGCAGTAATGAATAATTGAAGGCTCCTGGCAAAAACGTCATAAGTGACTTTTTGTCAATGTTAGCTTAAATGTGGTGTTTTTGGCGTTAAAAAGCGCTTATTTTTCAAACTAGTGACAGATTCATGATCAAATAATTGAACCTGATCCAACTAGAGCAAAAAAGTCCACCTTTTGAAGGAAATATTTTTTGGCCTAAGATACCCTGGATAACCTTTCAGACACCCTAAATAAACTTTTCAGAATATTTTTTTCTTTTTGAAAATGGAAAAATTCCTGACCAGTGTGGGATTCTTTAAATTACCTTTACGTGATCCAGTCATTTTTTCGACCAGTGAGTGCTTTTTTAGGTCTAGAATTTAAGATTTGTGACAAAATTTGTTCAAAAAGTCACTAAGGACATTTTTGCCCAGAGCCCTTCAATTGGTCCCTTACTTGACTCAAATATTTGAGATCATACAAGCTTATAAGTCATGATCCACGAATGTAAACATACTCATTATACTACTCACATGATCAAGTACCAGAATGACTTTCCTCGTCATAACAGGGTTCCAGCTACAATTTCTTTATTTCGAGCTTTATTGAGTGTCAGCAGCTTAATGTTGCTCTTCTGAATTTGCAAACACACTTCAGGAGAAGAAGGCTGAATATATCGAGAGTACTTTCACTATCAGTTTCAAAACTCCACTTGAAATGACTCGGCAGAGGATGAAGGCAAAGACCTCACATGTTTTGGATTAGTGTGAGTGTAGAGAGAACTTTAGAATGAGATCATCTCCATAAACTAGCAGGGGAACTCCCATCTACACAAGAGGCCCTAGTGACCGCTTACACATGGTTTCACTTTTTTTTTTGCATACGGATTTTAAGGATCAAAATATTTGGTGAGCACTCTTCGTACTTTTTTCCCTTCTGCTTCATTACAATCAGTTCTATACTGGTTTGCATGAAGTGGTGGTTGGAACTTTTTGTCATAACTCATAGCAGCAGAAACATGTTCGTCACTGATTCTCTCATTGTTCATTTCACAGAAATTGTTGAGAACAAAACATGCATAGATCACCAATGGTAGTTCTTCCAGATTAATATCCATTGCTCTCTTTAATGCACCAAAGCGTGCCTTGAGACGGCCAAAGGAACATTCTATTACCATTCGTGACTGGCACAGAGTCATGCCATAATACTGTTGCTGCAATGCGGAACCGCCATTAGTATACTCTTTCATTAAATATGGCATGAGGGGGTATGCTGGATGGCCTAATAAGAAAACTGGTATAGGATCTTCATCTGGCAGAACATGGCGCTTGCAAGGTGGTATAATCCCATTACTGAGAAATTCCTTTATATTTGAATTGGCAAAAATCCTAACATCGTGCACGCTTCCGGGCCACTTCACAACAACGTCTATGAAACAATATTTATAATCACAGGTAGCTTTAACATTCAAAGTGTAACGGCCCTTTCGATTGACGTAGTCAGTAGAGTTACAAGATGGCTGTTTAATTTCTATATGTGTGCCATCAATTGCTCCAAGGCACTGTGGGAAGCCGTGAGATTTCTGAAATTGTTTCACTAGATACTCTACCTCCTCTTGCGTAGATAGCAGTTTAATATACTTTGGACCGAGGTGCACAGTTATGACTCTGCAAACCTTTCTTACAATCTTCGACACAACTTGGCGTGAAATACCAAATGCATTTGCTGTTTTGCGAATGCGACCTTCGTCGCTTAGATAGTACAAAGTACAAGCAACTTGTTTCACTACATCAACTGGTGACCGCATTATGGTTTCCTGGCCTTCGATATGTGGCCGTAGTTCCCCTGCTAGTTTATAGAGTGATGATCTGCTCATTCTAAAGTTCTCCTTCCACTCCTCTGGAACAACAATTTGGTTCACAAAGTTGTCGCACCACGCAATTGTGCGTCCTGGTCTCGTCTTCGTTCTTCTTTCTCCTCTGCCGAGTCATTTCAAGTGGAGTTATGAAGCGGATAATGAAAGCACTCTCGAGATATTTAGTCGTCCTCTCCTGAAGTGTATTTGCAAATTCTGGAGAGCAACATTAATCTGCAGACACGCAATTAAGCTCGAAATCAAACCAAGTAAGAGAGATGCTAGCCTGCGAATGTCCGCCATGTTGACATTCTCGTTCCCAGAGTCCTCGTTACCCTTGTCCAGCGGTGGAGCGGCTGACTGAAGCAAACGCATGCGCAGTGGACTGAATTCGACCTCTTGACGTCATCGTTTTCGAAAAGTTCCGTTTTCAGGTGTCCACACGAGAACGCGAAAACACCGTTTTCAAAAGTTTCCACTTTGGAAAGCGTTTTCACAAGTTTCCGTTTTCGGTGACCGTTTTCATCGGATACGTGTGGACGGGAAGCTTGCGAAAACGGAAAAAGAAAACTTTTGCGTTTTCAAACGAAAACGGATACGTGTGGACGGGGCCTTATATTGTTTAGTTATCTATTCCTAATTTTGGCTCATCCTCGGTGTAAGAACCTGTGAAACTCATGAGTGACGTAAGACAAAGAAAACAAAAGGCATAAAACAATAGAATAAACTGGGAATGAAATACTACAAAAGCAAAATACATAGGAAAAAGTCACAGGTTCTTACACCGAGGGAAACCCCTACTTTTGCTTTCTGTTTAGCATTTCTTAGCTATTGTTCGATTTTTTTATTAATTATAGCAGTGTGTTGGGAGAAGGGATGGCGCAGTGGTGAGAGCGCTCGCCTCCCACCAATGTGGCCCGGGTTCAATTCCCGGACTCGACGTCATATGTGGGTTGAGTTTGTTGTTAGTTCTCATCATTGTTCCAAGCGTTTTTTCCTCCGGGTTCTCCGGTTTTTCCTTCCTCCTCAAAAACTAACATTTCTAAATTCCAATTCGACCTGGAATTCGAGGGCCTCATAGTTTTTGAGTCTCATGACTGTTAGGTGGCACTCTCGTTAAACAAAGTTGTTGATTTATTTAACAAAGTTGTTGTGTGACAAATTTTCACTCGATCGGCAGTAAACTTTTATTTGTAATACTGCTGACCAGTGCATAACGCTTCGAGCTCTGGAGGAATTAAAATGGATTTTTCAAGTTTTAAATGTGCAAAGCTTCGCTGCCAGTTTGTTTCGAAAACGACGAACGAAAAGCACTAATACGCACTCTTTGAAATAAGGGAAAGAACTCGATGATGTAATTTTTTTTTTCGTTAATTCTTCCACTACAAAATCAGTATGGAAAATTAAAACCGACCTGCGGAATTTAAATAGATTTTACAGCACGCACGGTAAATTCTATTTTAAATGTGTAGACTGCGAGCAAGGTCTCGGGCTCGGGGGCGTAAACCAAATTTTGTTTCGAAAACGATTTATTAAAAACAAATCTTACGTGACACAATTACACGTTGAGAACTGGGTGACGTATTGTTTTAAATTTGTCTACTCAGTAATTATTTGACTGCTGTGTGTAACAACAAATAGCTAAGACCGATCAAAAGGAACCCACATGCTAATATTTGTAAACTGAATGGTTACGCTTATTTGTTAACCACAAATTAAATTAAAATGGCACTATGTTCACTGTTCTGTTGTTTTCTTGAATCTGTTGTAGAGCCAAGTGGAATGGACGTCGTTGGGAGATACATTTATGATAGAAAACGATGTTCGTCGCGTAGCTTTGACCGTTACAAGATTACAAAATTCCCTTTATGTATTTATCGCGTCCCACCGCTGTTTATTTTAATGCTGTCACGCGGCTCTCATTATCGTTTCGCGTTTCACTGTTGGTTATTAAAATAAACATTTTGACAGCGAGACAAAACAAAAAATTATTGCTAGTCTATTTTTTTTTCTCTTCCTCTTACTCCCTTTCCCTCTTTTTTATCTCTTGTGCGATTTTCAGGCTGATCAGGGTCATAAAACCCTTGTTTTAGCGTAGTTGTAGTAAAATCGCCGTAACTTTCATAAACGATGTTTTCAAAAGGTCAGCTATGTATATATGCTAATAACAGATAATCTTAATACCTTTTTCTGTATGCACAGAAACCAATTTTCCGTCTGCTTTGCTACTGCCTCGTTCGTTCCATGCTATGATCATCAGTTCGTAGGGCTGACTGCACTTCAGCTGAAGACGATTTTTAGTTGTGCTTGATAAGCTCTCCTTTTGCCAACTTCCTTTGGTACTACCTGAGTTCATCAATTCCCTGAAGTAAACCTCGTATCGAGTTATCGGGCAGCTCTTGGCTGAGGGAGTCTTCAACGAAAGTACTACATAACAACCGTCAGGATCGGCTTGAAAATCGACCGCTTCAGGTACATCTGAATGAAGAATGCAATAACCTTAATTTAGTATTGGCTGTCCGTCTATGGCCAAGCAAATATAGAATTTTGTAATTGATTTATTGAGATCAGGGCATACCAAAAAAAAGTTAAAAACAACGTAAATTTGATTGGAAAAAATTAAAAAAAATCAATGCATATTAATAATTGTTTAATCTACCAATTTGTGTAATCATTGTCTATGCAAAGTCATTGAATATGTTTGCTCTGTCGAGGTGGTATCATTAATGACATTCCTCCCGTGAAATTGCCATTTTGCTGGGCTCAACATCTCTTCCTATTGGCTACTTGCTCATATAAAAAGAAAAGGACGCTGTCGTAATTTCACTTGAGGTCCTTGAGCAAGAAATCCGAAATGCTAAGTCGTGGCGCCCACCCACCCACCCACCCTTGTTACAGCCGGGGTTGATCCGTCCGGTCCTTCCCGCTTCTTCATGCTGGAGGTTTTCCGGTCGGAGTTGCTTTTCCATTATTCCTCATTACAGCGGTTACCAATAACACGCGACCCACCGACTTCAAAAGAGGCGGATAAAGTTGAATTTTAGTGGACATCAATCAAAGAAAAGCCGTAAAAATTATTTTGGATTCTGACAGGATTTCAAGCAAATAGAGCTAAAAGATCTTCAACAATTTTAAATTACCAGCTAAGAGAGGGTAAAACTTAATCAAAATTGATTTGCAAGCCAGTTTAAACAAAAAGAAAACCTGCAGTTTGCAGAAACCGTTTTTTTTTTTTTCAATAAAACTTTTAAATTTCGCTGCACGTGATAATTTGCAATTCAGTGATGCATAGTAGGCGGATCACAATCATAAAGCCGCCGCTTGCGCGACGCCAGTTTTTTTTTTATCATGTTGAATAAAATCCCCTAGTTTAAACTGTTAAATTGACTTCAAATTTAGTTGTTTTAACATTTTTACTATTTCTTTTTGGTAAAATTGTTCGAAATCCAGTCGTAATTTAAAAAAAAAAACAATGTTCACGGCTTTCCTTTCATTGACGTCTACCAAAGTTAAGTTTGACCTTCTAGATGTAGTGCGATGGGTCGCGTGTTAATGGTAACCACTGTAATTAATGACTATAACCGAGGCAGAATAATACACTATTCTTCGTCTAATAAATCACACCATAAGATAAAATACGAAAATAAAGGCAACAACACCAACATCGAGCAAAATGGATGATATATATTTTTAACATTACCTGCCGTCGTTTTATGTTGCTTTGTTGCCCAAGCACTAAATCCTATGTGGTTTTTTGCCCTAATTTGCACTTCATAATCAGTATTACTTTGGACATCAAACTTTATGGAATGATTACTATCTGGCAGGTTAAAAACTTGCTTGGAATCATCCTTGAGTGATATTAAGTTGACTTGGTAACCCGTAATTGCAACTATTGACGTTTGCCATTTCACTTCTATGAGCCGTCCACAGTTGATGGTTCTAACGCTTTCAATTTTAGGACTATTTGGAACTAAAAAATAAAAAAAAAGATCAATGGGTGCTCAATTAGACGGCCCACAACTACAAAGACCAAACAAACAACCAATTACATCGATACGATTAATGGCCGATCCATCAACAGATTGGCCGACATAAGGGCACCAATCAATCCATTTATCTTGCAATCAACGAGCAAGAAAAGGTCCATGGCTTCAAAATTGTCATTTTTTTTAAGAGGCTTTTGTAGAGATCTTTGTGGAGATGGTACGTAATTTTATAAAACAAAATTATGTCCTTGCTAACTGCGTCGAAATATGCGTCAATGAAACAAAGCAACGAGAGGTAAAAAATAATGTCAAATACACCGAATGCAAATATGGCCGCCCAACATTTTTTTGTTTGGACAGGTTCTCAAGAAAAGAAAAGCAATTGGATAATGATAAAGATCAGGTTAAAGTAAGTCATTGTGTTCATTTTCAAGGCCATATTCTTATTTTAGGAGAAGTTATAGGCAATCAAATTTTGGGAAAAACATGAAAGCGAGGCTAGTGAGGATAGAATGTCTTTTCTCATACAAATGCTTATAATTTCAGTAAGACATAACTTTGCAACCGTTTAACCAAAAACACTCAAACTTTGCAGGATGGTACCTTTGCAGCACTTGATTACGTGATATCATTAATTTCTCTGAAAACTTGGCCAAACAAAAAACTGCCTGACGGCCACATTTGCATTCGGTGTATGCCACATAAGAAATGTAAGTTTAGTTTTCATAGGCCATTTCATATTATTCTTTTGCAAAACGATTCTTCAAATTTCTACAGAAACCTTAGCAATTCACGAAATAACACACAGGACTCATGGTGCCACACTGGCTACGCGTTTGGGCTGCCTATGTGAACAAATAAAGTAGTGTGCATAAATAACAAAACTTCCCATTGGATTGGAAGATCGAGTCGTCTCGTGAAATGGCTTAGAATTATTATGTCAGATTGCATAGACATCTACAAAAACTCGTTTTTCGTTTATCATCTGGTTTACCAAACATTTCAGTCAGTAATAACACTCGGCAGAGTGGCTATTGGCTTGAGAAAAAAAATTACTCGCACTCGTTTTGGAAATCATATTACATTACATACTATATTATTGCAAGATGCGCATCAAATCACTTTGAAAATAGATTTTAAAAATAACAAACGCAAATATAAAAGAGCAAGTATACCTCTATATTTATAAAATGGTATATCCTTTACCGCGACCAACTCGCGAGACTTAAGCAGCTCACACTTGTATTGACCAAGATTGTATTTGGTAATGTTTACAATCTGAAGAACAATCAAACCTTTCGTTTGTTGGCACAAATTAGGTGCTGAAAAATTGCTAAATATCGTATACTTTCCATTGCCATTTTCCTTTATTTCTCCGCTGTTATTAAACTTCCATGCCCAGTGGTAATATTGTTTTTGTTGAGGGTCCAAGTGGTAAGCCTCACAACGCAAAGTGGCACTATCATGTTGTCCCATTTCAGTTTTCAATACAGTCAGTTCAGGAAGTATCGGTGGACCTAATGTGCAAAAATGTAAAATAATAATTATTTGAATATTTCATCAGTGAACTAAGGCAAGGTTTCTATCTCTAGTGGCATTTTTTATGCGTTGGTTTAATATGAAATAGTAAAAACCACGTTTTAAAAATATATATTTTGAATTTGATCCATTTTCGCGTGTTTGATCAAGCAGTGCGACAGGTCATTTAAGTCTCGCTGCAGGTTTGAGTTATTCTCAATGTTCATAAAAAAACAAATTTGTCCTGTTAACTTAAAAGGACACAATATAAGTAACTGTGGTTTTTGATTTGTATAGATGGTTTAAGTTCTTGTGAAATTGATCTTCTTGTCACGATAAATTGCTCTGCCCGGTGGACCAAAAATTTCTTAATCCGAAAATTCGATCAAGCGGATTGTGGTTTCAATATAAGTACAAGTTTCAAGTTTCAAGTTTATTTATTCACACTTATTCAATTACAATACACAAACAATAAGGAAAAAAAGTAAGTAAGAACAGAGCTAACTTTTACATTGAATTAAACATAACAAAGGAAAACGTGTGTAGCAGCCAAAGGAGCCAAGCTTTCGAGATGGCTACTACCATAGAGCGGTTACAAGTGGGTGGAGGTTATACAGTACTTTTAGAAACTAGTTATGAAGCTCTAGCTAAATTAATCACATTAAAAAGGAAGAGTATATATGAGTTATAATAACTATTTAAATTAAATAAATAGAGCTAAATAATAAATTAAAGTTGTTCAACATGCCTGACTGTCAAGTAGAACAGTCATGAAAGTCTTGCAACACTCAAGCCAGATCATCTGTCTGACATGCAGAAATTAATTCGAGGACTGTCAATTGCCGGCTCTACCAAATTAAAGAGCCAAAGAAAGATTTTTGTTACAGGTTTCAAACAAATTCTGCAGCGAAGCAAACTCAAGCACATTGTAGACATTCGCCAGTATATGACGAACCAATGTGCCCGCAAACGTTTTCGCATTTGGAGTCTTTAATGCAACATTAAAATCGATCTAAAAGGATTTTTCAACCGAGACACGTGTTTTGATACGTATCTACCTTGAAATAATAAAATTTAGTCTATACTAAGCATTTGTTCCTCGATGGTCGAGTGGTTTAGTGTCGGGAGTAGGAATCGGGAGGCGCGAGTTCAAGTCCAGATCAGGACCTTCTTCTTCTTCTTTTCTTTATTCTCTTTTTTTTTCTTCTTCGGACTGGACATTATGAAAGTGATGTACTGTTTTTTTTTTTTTTTTTTTTTGCGTTCGTCAAAAATCCTTACGTGTAATAAAAAAAAAAATCGAGCCGTGTCAGTGTGAAAACATAAGCATACCGCAATATTGCGTTACGCGTTAGCATTTCTTATTCACGGGTTGGCAATTAGGAGTATTTGATTGTTACTCATGTCCCATGAAATCCCTGTCAGGAAGTAACTTACGTGATCACTGTGATTTAATAACAAGTGCGGCCGGTTGCAATTATTGAGAACATTTTCACAAATACTGCATTCTACTACAAAGTCTGTCAATTGTTGTCAAAAGAGCTATTTCCATCACTTTAACGAAACATGGAAACAAATGAATGAATTCAAATGAAAGGAAACGAGCTCATTTAGTAAAGTTAAGCACTGTTGTACAGAGAAACTAAAAATAAAAACTTACAAGAAACAGTGACGCTCATAAAGCGGTTGTTGGTTCCATACTTGTTTGTAGCTTCACAGGTGTATACTCCAGCATGGCTTAAATCCACGTCGGAAATAACAAGCGTCAAATTGAAATAGTCTCCTTCAGTATTATTCTTCAGATGGATTGTCTGGTTCATGTCACCATCTTTGAGTTCCTTACCATTCATCAGCCATTTAACTTTTGGAAGAGGCCAACCTGACGTTATACAGTCGAAGTTTTTCTTCTTACCCGCGAATAATGCGGCAGTTTTGTCAGATAAGTGGATCGATGGATTATCTTTAAAAAAATTAGAAGCAATAAATAGGTGTTATTCAGCGTGTAGATGTGTTTTATTTTTTTCGAGCCTTTAGGCGAGAAAAATAAAAACTGACGAGCTGGCAAGTCAAAGTGTTAGGTTTAACTACTTGCTAAAGTAACAGCAAAGTACTAATCTCTAGAAATAGTGTTACTTCCGTACGTCCGATCTATACGCGAGGACGATTTTCAGCTTTACACCGAGTCACTGACGAATGTCATGCCATGGGTGTATGATTTTCATTATATTCAATATCGTAATGGCTACCTATGACAAGATGGCATTCTTAGCAAAGCAAGCTGATGCCTCCATAGTTTTCCATGCAGGCAAGTTCAAAGTCCAGTTGCACGAGGAAATAAATGCTGATGTCAAAGGTTCTGGTGAGGCAATCGAACTTTTGGACGACCCCGCTGAACTGGATGGTTGCTAGTCCAGAGGTTGCAAGAATAATTTTCCGAGTATAAGGAGTTCAGCATTCAAACACACACTGCAGGATTCAGAATAAAGCGCCGTAAACAACATCACGGGGTACAAGCGATATTCTAGAAGGATGTGAAATCGTTGACGTCGGTTCAGTTCCAGATGAGAGTCAAGTTCTTCCAGTTCTAGACACTAGAGATGCCATTGGACAGTCTGTAAAGGACGCAGTGGAAACAGTGGAGACAGTGGATACAGTCGGGAAGGAACAGTTCAGCAAGCATGGCAAAGAAAGACTTGTTGACCGGACGGTTCCTGACCAAACTACTACTGTTTAGTCGCCCGTAAGCCAAATCGCTGTCACGGAAACTTTGATCCGTTAAATGGGGGCCCATTATCCGTTTTGATCTCTTCGGGGATTCCGTACGTGTTGAACACGCGCGTAAATAGGGAAATGACGTAATCAGCAGAAGTACTTGATGTGAACTCCACGACCGGATACCTGGCATACTGGTCCCAAAAGACCAAAGCCATGTCTTTGTTACGTAACGGCCCCGCGAAATCTACACTGACTTTTTTCCACGGACCCCTTGGCAAGTCTGTCATCTGTAGAGGCTCTCTGGTGTGACAGGGCGTGGTAGATTGGCAAGCGAGGCATTTCCCTACATGCCTTTCGACCATTGTGTCCATACCAGGAAACCACACATGGGCACGGAGTAACTGCTTTGTACGAACAATACCTTGGTGGCCTTCGTGTGCAATCTTAACCATGGCTTCCCTGAGCGTCTGAGGCACCACAATGCGTTCACCGCGGAGAACGAGCCCATCAACTACAACCAGTTCGTTGAAAACGTTCGAGTACTTTCTCATGTCCGTGTCTTTATGATTTATACTATTCTCTTCTACACACTTAATCAATTTCTGCAATTCCCTGTCATTTTCCGTTGCCACGATTACTTCTTCCTTACTTATCGCCTTTGGAATATCATTTTCAATTACGAAATTCACATAATGCCTGACATCTTTAGTCGTGCCCAGTTCCCTTTTGCTGCTCTGCTCGAATGGAAGGGGGTGTCTCGATGTATAGTCTGAGATGTTAGTCTTCCCTGGCCTGTATTCGACCTTAAACTCGTAATCGAGCATTCGCACCGTCATTCTCTGCAACCGTATGGACGTTGCATGCCTCGGGTTATTCAAAATAACCTCCAGGGGTTTGTGATCAGTGACAACCACGAATGGCTTGCCATACAAGAAGATGTGAAACTTCCTACACGCAAAATCAGCGGCCAGTGTCTCCAGCTCGATCTGGGAATATCTCCGCTCGGCGTCTGACAGCGCCCTGCTCGCATACTGTACCACTCTCCAATGGTCTTCATTCGGACTGCGCTGGACTAACGTCGCCGAGATCCCCAGAGGACAGCCATCAACATGTACTTCATGATCAGCGGCAGGATCAAAATACGCTAAAACTGTATCAGCGCTTAGAGCACTTTTCAAAGCTTCGAATGCTTCCTGGTGTTTCTCTTCCCACTTAAAAACGTCAGCTTTAACCAGTGCCCTCAGAACGTCGGTTTGTGGGGCGTAATTCTCCATGAACCTTGCATTGTACTGGGCGGTGCACAGAAATGAATTCAGTTCTTTAGCGTTGCGTGGGGGCTCAGCCTGTTTAATGGCCTCTACCTTCCTGGGATCAGGGGAGGCCCCTTCTTTCGAAAACACCATTCCATAATACAGGCACTTATCCTTGTTGAATTCGCATTTATCTTTGTTAAAGGTGATTTCTTTCTCTCTAGCTCTGTTGAACAACTTCTCTAATCATCATGTTCCTTTTGGTTCCTGCCAGACACAAGGATATCGTCACTGATGTTGATGCATCCCACTATGTCTCGAGTGATTTCTTTGCTGACGGTTTCCTGGAATACCTTTTTTTTTTTTTTTTCACATTTTATTGTTTATTAACAACATTACAACGTAATTAATACTAACTTAGTTCAAGATCGTACAAAATCACTGATTACGTACATGAAAACAACACAGTTATGTAGTGGTTCGCTACTTATAACTGAAGATTATTAACTACTTACATGACAGACATTAAGCGCAAAAATATGAAACTATAAAGTTTTTTTTTTTTTTTTAAATAAAGTTTTATTACTACATATACTACTTACAATACGATACTTACACTACTTACAATATGATACTTACACTACTTACAAAACGATACTTACACTACTTACAATATGATACTTACACTACTTACAATACGATACTTACACTACTTACAATACGATACTTACACTACTTACAATACGATATTTACACTACTTACAATACGATACTTGCGCTACTTACAATACGATACTTTTTTTAATGCAACGTCTTTTTTATTAATATTTCCACATATATGCGTAGTGTTACATACATTTAATGCAATACTTATAATTAACATAACATAATTTAATGAACACTCAGTTATAAGTGAAATAGTAAATATATATATATAGAAAGAGCACATACAGAGAACTAAAAGCTATCCACTTCAAGTACGTTATACATTGCTTTGCCACAATACTACAATGGTAATTATGTCGTCTCATTTTGTGAGGGGTTTTTCTTAAAGCGAGACCACTTCTTTTGAAAGGAGTTTATGGTGTTGTTGTCAAACGCAATTTGTTTTTCAAGTTCCATAGAGTTCTTAAGTAATTGTATATATACCTGCAGCTCAGGTAAGGTATTCCCAAGTTTGCATGTGTATATATAATGTCTAGCTATAAGAAGTAAGTGGTGGAAGAGCAAATCTTTTATGTCGTCAATTAAACCAAGACAAAAAGATGGGGAGAATGAAGAGTCCTCCATTCCAGTAAAGTTTTGAGTTATCCACTTAGACATATTTTTCCAAAAGGTTTGGGTATGTTTACAATTCCAAAACAGATGAACAAGGGTTTCTGGTGTTTCTTTGCAGAATGAGCAGGAATCCACTTGTTTTATACCTATCTTGCAAAGAAAATCATTCATAGCTATTCTTCTATGAAGCAGTTTAAATTGGAACACTCTAAGTTTTGTTTCTATTGTACATAAAAATGGTAAGTAATAGGTGTTTTTCCAATTAACCGCTACAGTAGAATTACCAAATATTTCCTCTTCTGCCAACCATTTTCCCTGACTCTTTGAAGGTATGGAAGCCTTTTTATTTACAAGATGTTGATAGAATTTTTTGCACACTTTTGAGCTAGACAGAAAGTTCTCAGCGGAATCTTTTTGGGCCTATTGTGAATTAGGGAGTATTTTTTCCTGTAATGCTTTATAGCTGACACTACTTTGTAATACTCCAGATAGTTGGTTTTAATGTTGTATTTGTCTATAAATGCATTATAACTTAAAAAATTCTGATCATTATCTAGCAAATCTCTAATCTCCTTTACCCCCGCATAAAACCATGATTTGTAAAAAAATGGTCGGTTCTCTATTTTAATGAGCGAATTGCGCCAAATACACGTGGAAGCAAATTGAAGGTTCTCAGCACTGAAGTTGAAATTGGTCCAATATTCTACAATCTCATTTAAAAAAGGGTCCTTTAGATTAAGCTGTGAAAATATTAGCTTCTGTAAGCTACTCTAAAATTCGAGTGAAAATAAAGCTTATAATATCTTGTTGTTTTAGATTGCTTTGAAACAAAAGTCTGCCTCCGTGCTTCAATAAGTAGTGATCAAAAAAAAGTTTCCATTTCCCTTTATTATCTTCATTTAAATACCCTTGTATCCATTTCATTTTAAGAGATTCATTGAAACTTTGAACATCAATCATCTTTAGTCCTCCTTTCTCGTAATTGTTTATCATTTCTGTCCTTTTAACTTTGTCGCCTTTTCCATCCCATAAGAAATCATACAATAAGGAATTGACTTCTTTAAGTGCACCCGAGGGCGTTGGAAGAGAAGACAAAACATAAACCAATTGTGACACGGCCATGGTTTTTATGATTGTAATTTTACCCAAGAGGGTTAGTCTTCTTGCTGACCAATTATTCAAAATGCTGCGAATTTTTTCGATTTTCTCGCTTAAGTTAACATCGAGAGACTTATCTTCCAACGTGGAAAACCAAACTCCCAAGGCGTAGACCTTTGTTTCAGCCCATGTTATAGGTTTTATTGAAGGGAAAGTGATGTCCGAACTTTTAGATGATCCGATCCAGAGGGCTTCAGTTTTGTCATAATTAACTTTAAGACCAGATATGGAAGCAAAGGCATCTAGTAAGTATAGGGATATTGAAAAGGAAGATTCTGAACCATCTAAAATCATAGTCGTGTCATCAGCGTATTGAGATAGTTTGCACTCAGTGCCAAGGACCTTGATTCCACGGATCTCTTTGTCATTCCTTATCGCGTTACCTAGTATTTCGGCACATAAGATAAACAAATATGGGGAGAGCGGGCATCCCTGTCTCACTCCGCGACCTAAGCTAAAGAAATCTGAGGACCAACCGTTGTTCTGGATACAACTGCTGATATCCGTATAGAATATTTTTATCCAAGATACCAGAGAAGCTCCGAAGTTATAATATTTAAGTGTTTTCTCTATAAAGGACCATTCTATACTATCGAAAGCTTTTTCGAAGTCAATGAACAGTAAAAGACCCGGTATTTGCTCATTATCTGTGTAATTTATTATGCTCTCTATAAGTCTGATGTTTTCCCCAATAAAGCGATTTTTTAGAAAACCCGTTTGGTCATTGTTGATAATCTTTGGCAGGACTTTTCGTAATCGACTAGCAATGGATTTAGTTGCTATTTTGTAATCACAGTTAAGAAGAGTAATAGGCCTCCAGTTTTTTAAAAGATTAGTAGGTTTGTTCTTCTTTGGTATGAGGGTAATCAATCCTCTCCTTTGTGTAATTGATAGAAGGCCCTTTGCATGTGCACAGTTTAAGGCGTTTAGTAGGTAATGATGGATATCATTCCAGAATACTTTATAGAATTCTGCCGGGAGGCCGTCACTTCCCGGACTTTTATTTGATTCCATTGATTTTAAGTTTTCAAAACATTCAATTTCAGTCAAAGGACCTTCACACTGTTTTTGCTCCTGGAATACCTCCCCAGCGGATCTCGTACCAAAATTGAGTCTCTTGTACCTGTAGAGACCTACATGTGTCGCAAAAGTGGTGATGTCGCGGCTATTCTCCTTCAATTCCAGCTGATGGTACCCATGGTTCATATCCAGGTGCGAAAATACTGTGGCCCCATTGAGCTCATTCATAATATCATCAAGCATAGGCATGACAGTGTGGGTACGTGGAATGGCTTTATTAGCTTCCCTCATATCCACATTCAACCGTATTTCATTGCTGGACCGCTTCGGCGTTATAACTACAGGGGACACCCAACTGGTAGGCTTCTCTACCCTCTCAATTATGTCGTCCGCTTCGAGTTTTTCCAATTCTGTTTCCAGCTTGGGTCTTACACTGAACGGTATTCTCCTGTGGGCCTGTGCCACGGGTGTTATTGCAGGGTCGACGTGCAAATCTACCTTCACTCCTTTCATCTTTCCGATACCGTGGAACAGATCAGCGTAATCCTTTAGCAGATTGCTTGTGATTGTTTCCTCACTTTGGACCGTGTTTGCTACCTTAACAAGACCAAGATCCTCCGCGGTCTGGAAACCTATCAATGGCTCAATGTTCGTATGTCCCTTTATAACATGGAACGTGGCAGGGGCGATTCTGGTGTTCGACTCAACAATGGCTTCAAATTTTCCATGACCTTCAGTGGTGCCGATGGGGTTTCGTTAGATTGGTATGCACGAAAAACACTCGATGACTTTCTCAATGTCACTTTATCAGCCAGCAGCCTCTTGAATGTTACTTCGTCCATTACATTTACCGTGGCCCCTGTATCCACCAGCACTTGAAAATCACGATTTTCCACTGACACACTGCTCACGGGCCTGCAACCTTGATTGTGTTTTACTGCCTCTACTTTCTCAATACCGTAAAGGGATTCCGCGTCGCTACTATCCGAGTCCTTTTCGACTGCTTTCAGCACTCCCTTGTCTTCTTTTCCTTTCATCCTACAACATTTGGCGAAATGATTCATTTTGTTACACGTCAAGCATTTCTTCCCCCGGGTTGGACATTTCATCCTTCCTTCAGCGTGCGGAAAGGTTCCACCACAAGAGAAACACACCTTTCCAGTCGTATTGCTTTGTGCCTGTTGTCCGAGAGTATATAAGTTCTCCTCGGGATTGGTGTTAGTTCCATGGCTTTGTCGGTCTATTTCAATTCTTTCTGCTTGCTTATCCGACATTTCCTGCGCTCTTGCGAAATCCAGGGCCTCCGCTAGGGTATGAGGTTTGCCAAGCAGCCGTCGTCTGACCCGCCTCGATTTTCCTTTCTCTATTAACTGCAGCTGAATTTCAACATCACGCCAATCCGTCGGAAAATCGCACGTTTCGATGCTTGTTTCAGGCGAGTAGCGAAATCATCGTACGACTCCTCTTTCTCTTGAGTTAACTGCCGAAACTGGTATATATTGAAAAGGTGATGTTTTCTTGGTTCAAAATATTCCGTGAGTTTCTTAGCGGCGGTTTCAAAATCCTCTTCGGTGTCTTCTAGGGTGTCAAATATATCCTGTACCTTCGGTCCGGCACAGTGTAAAAATAACGCTCTTCTCCTTGCTTTATCCGTAATGTTCATTGCCAACGCGTAAACTTTAAATCTTTCCACGTATTTTCTGAAGCGCGAACCCACCGAAGTTGGATCCACGTCCGGTCGTAATACAGGTTTGTATCGAAACCAGCCATTTTCCAAGAAATAGAGGAACTCCTCGTCGCCAATGTAAAGTCGCGAATCCGGCTCAATGAACGGTTACATTACACCGCCTTTAGTTCCGTTCGTAGTCCTACGACTCCTTCGTTCACCGCTCACCCATATGCAAATTCAGTCCCATTTTGCCTGGAGCGTTTACCTCATTTAGCATATAATTATTCTACATTAAGTCCCTTGAGACCCGACGCTACAGTCCTTGAACTGATTGCTTTTTAGATGATATGTTAAATATGTACTGTTTATAGTTAATCCCACATGACTGATTTATTCCGTTGCACTGCAAAATTTAATACATTTTTATCCAGTTATTTGCAGGCACAAATGTGCATAAATTAACCGGAAGTGGCGTCATTGCTATTTTTCGTGTACCTCTGGAAATTGAAAAGAAAAACCCCTATATCCTTACGATATTTTCTTGAAAGTTCTAAAGTTAGGATTGCAATTTACAGTGATGTTAGAATTTTATGATTTCAAATAGAAAATAATGTAACATAAAGTTATGTGATTTTCGATTTATTTATTTTTATACATCTGAAAAAGGCAACTTCAGATAAGTTTTATGGAAAGCAAACATTTATGAGGGCCATCTGAAAGCTTACGGATTGCGCTAACAAAAAAGGACTACTTATCCTGTTCAAAAAATGTTTAAGAACGTGAGTGAAAATTTAAAAAGTGCTCAAAATTAAGCAAAGAACCAACTTCATACACTGTATCAACAACTCGACACAAATAAGACCGGATGAAGCTAAAATTTTCGCATGTTACACAACTCTTGAATTCAACATTGTGTGTCAAATATGGGTGAGATCGGCCGACTCTTGCCGACCCCTATTTACGGATCTACCCACTCTCTCAGGCATAAGGTAAGAAACGTAAATGTTTATTAGTAATTCTCACTGTGTGATGTCGTTGACCTCTTAGTGACATCATTACTCAAAACTGAGATGGCTCCGCAACTGAAAATAAACTTTCAAAGTGCACACTTTTTAAGGTTAAACCTCTGTACTAGAATTATTCTTCGATTTAACAACAACGAAAATCCGCAATAACAATGGGATTTACTTAACCGTGACAATCATATTTTTGAAAAATCCAAAGAATATCTGTCGCTCGTTTCTAACAATAACATTTATAAACAGTTTTGATCTTCGTAAAAACCGTACCTCAAGACGATTTTATTTGTTTTAGTTGTTACAGTACAGTATGTTGCCCAGTATCCGAACGCTTCTCATCTGTTATATGGTTCCATAAAGTGCTGGGGATTTGCCCGGTCTCTCGTACTCATTCCGAACATGCATGTGGATCATGCCTGTTCCCATACTCTTTTGTGACCGGGTATTATTTGGAATTCATGATATACTTCGATGACAGCGTTTTTGATGACAATAATATACATCAGAGAATATACAACAAGAGTAACTGATACTGGTTATTATTTTCATTTTGATGCATTTAACTAATACGTCATAATGATTTGAATTATTGGCAAACCAAAGTCACCTAAAACAAAGATTTCAAACTGGTATCTTTTTACTGCCCTTGAAGAACACACATTCTGACATATCAAGTAAACAAAAGCAGTTGTTTTAAGATCTGTCTGTGAAATAATGAGCAAAACATGTTTACAACGATAGGAGTTTACCGCCTTGAATTCCAAAATGCTTTCATTATCTTAATTCTTTTATTCTGCATGTCAAGCATACAAGCTTTCCAGTAAGAGCAACCATCACAACCAACCATCCCACACAACATCAGCAAGGATGACCGCATAACGGACTAATATAATACATTAAGTGCATAGAGGTTTGAAATTTTGTATTTCCAGGGCTTTAGGGGATTCAATGTTTTCAGTTTCTAACATGTGCTTGACGACAACATTTTATGAACGTGACGCGACAGATTCTGCGAGCATCTCAGATCGGTAAACAAGAAAAGGGGACCTGCCCGTAGCAAAACATTTCTGCTCCCCCAGACACCCAACAGATGACATGATGGTGTCCGTGGTAAGAACAGACTGATTTTTTAATGCCAAACTCTTTACCCACGCAGCACGAACATTGACTTTAGTTTTATTTAGACTTTTTCCGCGCGCGTTGCAATGTTGCGACATGGAAGCATTTGAAACAATTTGCATACGTGACGCGCGTTTAACGACTATATTTACTGATGAAGGGACAGGATTCCGAAACGTCTGAATTTTCGGTTTCAAAAAGCGCCCGTTCTTCGTGGAAGCAATATTAATTACTGAAATTGTGTTAAACTGAAATGATTTTCGCAAAATGCATTACCGACGCAAGAATTCTATAGTTAATCCCATGTTAGTTTATATCTCGTTAATACCTCCGTAAAAACTCACTACGAGTTTAAATAGCAATAGAAATACCAATACATCCATTTTGTCAATTACCGAGAAATCTTCCTGACACTGTTTACAAAAAATGTCATCAACAGCTCCTTTCTTATTCTCATAATATAGCACTGTTCACTGTTGCCGCCGCCATTGCTTGCCTTTAGTTGCAGGAACTTGACTTATTTTTGTTGCACTCCTCTTCCTTGTTCTCTCGGTGCTTGCAGTTTTCTTTTTTCTTTTCGTTTTCTTTCTTCTCTTTCTCGTTTCTTTTGCTCCTTCCGGTCTTTGTCTTCCTCCATTCTCTTTCGTTTCTCTTACTTCTTTGCTTCCATTTCGCTCATTTTCTTTTGCATCACTTGCCAACTGTCGCGCTTTTATGAGTTTTTCGTCAAGCAGAAGCTGCATTGACTTAGGGCCACTGACAAAGTTGGGGATAGTTCTCTTTAAATGCTCCTCTTCGGGTGGGAAACATCAGGATCTTTCTTATTATCACCGCCGAGGTATTAAACTGATTCGAGGTTTTAGTTGTTGGCTGCGTTGTTTGTGCAATTTTCTTGAGACACTGTGTCACTAAGGTCTAAGCCTGTAAGGTCTGGACCAGATGCTTCGTTTGCGCTGTCAGCTGACATCGTCTGCTGGCTAGAAGACCTAGAACAGTAAAGCTTTTTCCAAGCCGGAAAAGAGTAATCCCAGTCAGGAAGTAACTTACCTGATTACTGTGATTTAATAACAAGTGCGGCCGGTTGCACTTATTGAGAACATTTTTACAAATACTGCATGCTACTACAAGGTCTGTCAATTGTTGTCAAAAAGCTATTTCCTTTACTTTTAATAACAAAACAAATTAATGAATTCAAATGAAATGAAACGCACTCGTTTAGTATAATTAAGCACCGTTGTAGAGAAACTAATAATATTAAAAAACTTACAAGAAACAGTGATGTTCATACTGCGGTTGTTGGTTCCATACTTGTTTGTAGCTTCACAGGTGTATACTCCAGCATGGCTTAAATCCACGTCAAAAATAACAAGCGTCGAATTAAAATAGTCTCCTTCAGTATTATTCTTCAGATGGATCGTCTGGTTCATATCACCTTCTTTGAGTTCCTTACCATTCATCAGCCATTTAACTTTTGGAAGAGGCCAACCTGACGTTATACAGTCGAAGTTTTTCTTCTTACCCGCGAACAATGCAGTTTTGTCAGATAGGTGGATCGATGGATATCTGAAACAAAAGAAGTCTTGTGAATTGAGTGAATTGTATATTCTAAGGTTTCGTAGCTCATTTTACATAACTTAGTGTTATCTGGCCTCAAAGCTGGGCGGTGATTTTCTGAAAATTAAAAACCACAAGATTGGGGAACTAGAAGATATATGTAGTCTTTGTCACATGACAACATTAAAATATTTAGATTGGTATGGATTCCAACAGCTACACCCCTGGCCTTGTATGGCGGCCGTACACGTTCTGTGGGGCTCCAAAACGGATGGCGAATTTTCAGTGTATTGACGATTTTCTGGTAATGTCTTTGCATTTCTAGGGGTAGATAGATGCAAGCAAATGTCGTTTCTGACTAAACATATGTCAGATAGCAAAGGTAAAGATAAAATGCGTCATCGTGGCTCAAGTTTATTCGCTGGAGAAGACGATTAAAGAGTGCTCGAAAAGCTCTCGAGTATTCAAGAAAGAATACTTTATTAGAGGATGGCTTTGACAAAATTAACAGCGAATTAGAAGCATTGAGAGCGGCTTTTTTTCCTGACCGGGTGAAAAGTGGCACATCAATACAAAATCAGGTTTTTCTATATTTTTCCATAGATACTCTATAGTGTGCCACTTATCGTGGTATAGTTATTTTGTTAAAATTACTTTTTCAATTTCGTGAAATTTTGAAAAACCGTTACGGTCGTACTTTGCCTTAAAATGCCTGAAAATGATATCGACTTTCATGACCACAAAGACCTTTGCTCGCAAAAGCGCAGCGATAAGCTAGACTTAAACGAATCCGGATGTTAAATTAGGAGATATTTACGAGCAATTGGAGCCTAAAAATTTCATTTCACTGATTTCATCAGGGATAAATAACGTAGTATGTATCGATCTATATTTGCAGTTGCTGGCAGTTTGGAAAGTAAACAGACAGTGGAACTGTGGATGAATTGGCGCACTTGTCCAAGCAAACGTAGATCTGATTTAGCAGATCCGTTTGTTAAAGCCATCCATATGACCAAGACCCGGCAAGTACACGACAGTCACAGTCACAGCTGCACGTCTAGCTCTATGCGCTACTCCAGAAAGTCTATGTGTAAAGCACCGAGTCAGCTGGATCTGTGCCATTCAAAGAATGGTGTACCCAGCAGGCAAGTCAAAGTGTTGGGTTTAACTACTGGCTAAAGTAACAGTAAAATACTAATCTCTAGAAATAGTGTTGCTTCCGTACGTGAGATCTATTCGCGAGGGCGATTTTTAGCTTTTCACCGAGTCACCGACGAAGGTCATGCCATGGGTGTATGCTCTTAATTATATTCAATATCGAGATGGCTACCTGTGACAAGATGGCATTCTCAGCAAAGCATGCAGATGCCTCCATAGAGTTCCATGCAGACAAGTTAAAAGTTCAATTGACGAGCAAATGAATGCTGATGCCAAAGGTTCTGGTGGGGCAATCGAACTTATGGACGACCCCGCTGAACTGAGACACTGGATGGTTGCTGGTCCAGAGGTTCGAGAATAGTTTTCCGAGTATAAGGAGTTCAGCATTCAAGTACACACTGCAGGGTTCAGAATGAAGCGCTGTAAACAACATCACGGGGACAAGCGATATTCTAGAAGGATGTGAAATCGTTGACGTCGGTTTCTAGACGAGAGTCAAGTTCTTCCAGCGCTAGACACTAGAGATGCCATGGAACAGTCTGTAAAGGATGCAGTGGAAACAGTGGAGACAGTCGACAAGGAACAGTTCAGAAAGCATGAGAAAGAAAGACTTGTTGACCGGATGATTCCTGACCGAACTACCACTGTTTAGTCGCCCGAAAGCCAAGTCACTGTCACAGAAAAATGTTTAAGTGCAGTCACTAAACAGTTAATTATTTTTCGAGGCTTTACATCTGACGCTAAACACAAGATGGTGATCAACATAAGTTCTGTTCTTTTCTAACGAAAATCAGTCAGCTCCACCATCATTACCAGCGTGGTTAGCTACGAATTGGAAAGGAAGCCGATCTCCTCCTGAGCGAGCGCTTTTTCTGTCGCTGCTTAATGTTTGGATTGTGGAGCTCTTCGTTTAGATTCTCAGCTCATTATTACGCTGATCTCTCGATGAGAAATGCGGCAAACGCGAGGATAAGCAGCGATGCGTTTTTTTCCAAACAAGATGATCACCTGGCCGGCCGTGCGAAACAAAAGCTCACAATAGCACCAAGAAGGCCTGGCAGAATGGATCCTATTTTTTTGCCCAGTTCTTTCAAGCCATTTGCAACACCGCTGGCGACTGTTTTCAGGCTCTTTGAGAGGGAGTTGATGATAACGCCTATAATTGTTCCAAAGGCAAGCAAAATGGCTTTGGCAGTAAAACTGTATTTTTTGAAGATCTCTTTCACCCTCTTGCGGAGGGATAGTCGTACCTTGAGGCGTTCTCTCTCATTTTCAAACTCGTTGCGCCGCTGGGTATTTTCCCGAATGTTTTTACGGGCGCGTTCACGGACATTAGATTCTTCATTTTCGTCATTTGCGATCACCTGGTCCCCTTGAATGTTTCTGTCAATTTCTTCAATTGTTTAACCCTGATCCGTAAAATGAACGCTTCACCCTAATTTTATAGGGTATAAATTGGAACAGAAATTTAAACTTTCTTTATTTGATCATACACCTTTAAAATAACCTAGGTTAAAAAAAAATCAACCTGCAATCATCGACAAAAGTCTTTGGGATACTTAAGTAAAAGCGCCATCTTAAACATTTCTTCAAGAATTACAAAACATTTGGGCCACAGGGTTAGTAGAAACGATTCCCTCCACCCCCTTGGACAATGTTGGTTGGAGAAAAGTAGTTTTAAACGCCGAAATCAACCTTGTGATAGGGGGGGGGGGGGGGGGGGTGGAGGGGTAAATTTAGCAAGAATGTCTCTTGACGGCCAAGAAAAGGTTAGGGCGTCCCCAAAATATTGTTGAAGATTGTCTAAACTGGTCTTTTTAAGTAAAGTGTCAATAAGTACGAATTATGATAAAAAAAGGAATCGATGATTATTATTATTATTTACATTGTCTTGTTTTGAAAATGAGAAAACGTTTTAGACTGGTGTATTTCCTCGAGGTGGGATGGGGTGGGGTGGTGGGGGTGGACTGGGGTTAAATTTGTGTAAATAGCATGTTTTCGTTTAGAGTGAAATTGAAATGACTAAATGAAAGTAATAAATTTAAAGTGACCTGCATATTTTATGCAATGTTAGGATGAAATTCAATCATTCTGTGCGAAGATGAGTCGTCATTACTGTTGAAAAAGGGCCATAAAGATCGAAATATTATAAAAAGTAGTTTACATATTCAAAATAGCTGTTAAAAGTCATAAAAGCAGTTCGCCGCACACGTAAAATTGACGAAAATTACTGTAAAAACATAGCGAGAAATGCTATAAGCATGCCGTGAGAATTGTATGGATGTCACTGCAAGAGACTACCGGTCTGCTTTGGAGTTGATTACTTCAACCAGAACTCAAAACACCAACGGTTTAGACCTTCGATGTTAAGACGATGTTTACGGCCTGTTTAGTTATTAGGTTATTTTTGGGATGAATAAAAGGCGACATATATTGCTAATAGTTCATGCGACTTTAGTAGTGAATTCTCAATTGTCTGTTGCACTAATTATAAGCACGGGTTTGTTTACTCTTTCGCAAATTGTTTCGAGTGCCTCCGATTTCACTCTCAGATCGCTGCATCTGAGCAAAAGAACTTCAACCTTGCCCGCGTTCTTTCGCTGAACTTGTTATTGGTCCCTCTAACAACAATAGCAGCGCTTAACACTCCACGGAGAAATCCCATATCACCAAATGGCTATTTGAGTGAAACAGGTATTGTCCGGGATAATCCTTGTGTGACATACAAGGTAGCAGAGGTGGACTCAACGAATTACCGCCACGATTAACCGTTACTTTCAGAGACAACTGACACTCAGGAAAGGGATCATTATCCAAATTACTTGAAAATGAACTTGCTATTGAATCACTGAAACTGAATATAATGGCTATAGGAAATAATTTATGCTAAAACCGGGCCAGAGCTAAGAATTGTGTATGGTTAACCGTGAGTTCAGAAAGCATGAGAAAGAAAGACTTGTTGACCGGATGATTCCTGACCGAACTACCACTGTTTAGTCGTCCGAAAGCCAAGTCACTGTCACAGAAAAATGTTTAAGTGCAGTCACTAAACAGTTAATTATTTTTCGAGGCTTTACATCTGACGCTAAACACAAGATGGTGATCTACATAAGTTCTGTTCTTTTCTAACGAAAATCAGTCAGCTCCACCATCATTACCAGCGTGGTTAGCTACGAATTGGAAAGGAAGCCGATCTCCTCCTGAGCGAGCGCTTTTTCTGTCGCTGCTTAATGTTTGGATTGTGGAGCTCTTCGTTTAGATTCTCAGCTCATTATTACGCTGATCTCTCGATGAGAAATGCGGCAAACGCGAGGATAAGCAGCGATGCGTTTTTTTCCAAACAAGATGATCACCTGGCCGGCCGTGCGAAACAAAAGCTCACAATAGCACCAAGAAGGCCTGGCAGAATGGATCCTATTTTTTTGCCCAGTTCTTTCAAGCCATTTGCAACACCGCTGGCGACTGTTTTCAGGCTCTTTGAGAGGGAGTTGATGATAACGCCTATAATTGTTCCAAAGGCAAGCAAAATGGCTTTGGCAGTAAAACTGTATTTTTTGAAGATCTCTTTCACCCTCTTGCGGAGGGATAGTCGTACCTTAAGGCGTTCTCTCTCATTTTCAAACTCGTTGCGCCGCTGGGTATTTTCCCGAATGTTTTTACGGGCGCGTTCACGGACATTAGATTCTTCATTTTCGTCATTTGCGATCACCTGGTCCCCTTGAATGTTTCTGTCAATTTCTTCAATTGTTTAACCCTGATCCGTAAAATGAACGCTTCACCCTAATTTTATAGGGTATAAATTGGAACAGAAATTTAAACTTTCTTTATTTGATCATACACCTTTAAAATAACCTAGGTTAAAAAAAAATCAACCTGCAATCATCGACAAAAGTCTTTGGGATACTTAAGTAAAAGCGCCATCTTAAACATTTCTTCAAGAATTACAAAACATTTGGGCCACAGGGTTAGTAGAAACGATTCCCTCCACCCCCTTGGACAATGTTGGTTGGAGAAAAGTAGTTTTAAACGCCGAAATCAACCTTGTGATAGGGGGGGGGGGGGGGGGGTGGAGGGGTAAATTTAGCAAGAATGTCTCTTGACGGCCAAGAAAAGGTTAGGGCGTCCCCAAAATATTGTTGAAGATTGTCTAAACTGGTCTTTTTAAGTAAAGTGTCAATAAGTACGAATTATGATAAAAAAAGGAATCGATGATTATTATTATTATTTACATTGTCTTGTTTTGAAAATGAGAAAACGTTTTAGACTGGTGTATTTCCTCGAGGTGGGATGGGTGGGTGGGGTGGTGGGGGGTGGACTGGGGTTAAATTTGTGTAAATAGCATGTTTTCGTTTAGAGTGAAATTGAAATGACTAAATGAAAGTAATAAATTTAAAGTGACCTGCATATTTTATGCAATGTTAGGATGAAATTCAATCATTCTGTGCGAAGATGAGTCGTCATTACTGTTGAAAAAGGCCATAAAGATCGAAATATTATAAAAAGTAGTTTACATATTCAAAATAGCTGTTAAAAGTCATAAAAGCAGTTCGCCGCACACGTAAAATTGACGAAAATTACTGTAAAAACATAGCGAGAAATGTTATAAGCATGCCGTGAGAATTGTATGGATGTCACAGCAAGAGACTTCCGGTTCTGCTTTGGAGTTGATTACTTCAACCAGAACTCAAAACACCAACGGTTTAGACCTTCGATGTTAAGACGATGTTTACGGCCTGTTTAGTTATTAGGTTATTTTTGGGATGAATAAAAGGCGACATATATTGCTAATAGTTCATGCGACTTTAGTAGTGAATTCTCAATTGTCTGTTGCACTAATTATAAGCACGGGTTTGTTTACTCTTTCGCAAATTGTTTCGAGTGCTTCCGATTTCACTCTCAGATCGCTGCATCTGAGCAAAAGAACTTCAACCTTGCCCGCGTTCTTTCGCTGAACTTGTTATTGGTCCCTCTAACAACAATAGCAGCGCTTAACACTCCACGGAGAAATCCCATATCACCAAATGGCTATTTGAGTGAAACAGGTATTGTCCGGGATAATCCTTGTGTGACATACAAGGTAGCAGAGGTGGACTCAACGAATTACCGCCACGATTAACCGTTACTTTCAGAGACAATTGACACTCAGGAAAGGGATCATTATCCAAATTAATTGAAAATGAACTTGCTATTGAATCACTGAAACTGAATATAATGGCTATAGGAAATAATTTATGCTAAAACTGGGCCAGAGCTAAGAATTGTGTATGGTTAACCGTGATAATATAATAAGAAGTTAGTTAATAGTTTACTTTTTCTTTAAGATTGTCGGTTAACCATTTTCAAAAGTGAATTTTCAACATTTGTAAGGTAAAGTATTAACAAAAATCCTGATGAAAGGCAAATATATGTTATAAACTGTCATTACCGTAGAACATAAAGCATTATCTTCCTCGATTACCTCTGAAAACGGCCAGTCCAAAATGGTTAATCGTTGAACGGTTAACCGCCGGTACCATGGCAACATGAGCAGTTTTATAGTCTGCCATTTCGGAGTCACGATGCGCTGAAATTAGGACGCCCTTTAGAACGTTGAACACTGATTCAATAGGCGTAAGGTCTCGCGATCTCAAGGTATTCTATGGAATTGAGCTTCTATTTTTTGAATTTGAAACAGCATTGTCTGCCTTGGATCATTATCCATAATGAAAATTATTCGTTGTCCATTTCTCTTTGGCCCGCAACAAGCAAAGCAAGCATTACAGAGACTAACAATGGCACTTAGAATACAGCGCGCGCACCATGATATGCTCTCTAACTGAGGGGTACACGGCACTTCTAAAACATCACTTTATCAAAATCTTGTCATTAGGTTGCATTTGGTGTTTCTTTAAAACTACACAATCAATACTGGTATAAATAGTACTTTATTTTATCATTTAAATGATTGTAAAGAAAAATGCATCATCAGACAATCATCAACAAAAGTCTTTGGGACACTTAAGTAAAAGCGCCCTCTTAAACATTTCTTCAAGAATTACAAAACATTTGGGCCACCGGGTTAGTAGAAACCGGATCCCCCCCACCCCCTTGGACAATGTTGGTTGGACGCATACAGCGACACCTCTACGCGAGTACAGCCCCTTTTTGGACGTCCGGATACTCGAACGTTTTTCGGAGGTGTTTGTTCGGGCAATCGGCATAGTCTGCCAGATGCCCCTCAATGCTCTCCCGAACCTCTCTCGCATCGAACTGGGAAACCACTTTGTTGTACACCGTGGTCCTTGTTGTGTAGCCGTCCCATGACTGCATCCATGTGCACACATGCTCTCCCACATTCGCTGTGTTGTCTAGAATACAGCCTCTCTCCTCCTCCTTTGGGAAATGCCATTCGTTTTGTACAAAGAAGCCTCTCTCGTTCTGCAAATGCTCGAGAAGCGCTTTCCTGTCTAGCGTGCCAGAAACATCCTGCGTGTAGTCAGTGTGGTAGAGGCTGTCTCCTCTGGCCTCCAACAATCGCTGCAATGCATGTGGGGAGGGCCTCTTTGAGTTCTCCCATTTCCACCTCCGAAACATCGACTTTGGTCACAGAATAGCCACCC
Organism: Dendrophyllia cribrosa; assembly: GCA_024195265.1. NCBI lineage: Eukaryota > Metazoa > Cnidaria > Anthozoa > Scleractinia > Dendrophylliidae > Dendrophyllia > Dendrophyllia cribrosa. The sequence goes on along the minus strand of JAJLRJ010000005.1, from coordinate 28,306,796 downwards.
CTTCTCTTCTGGGAACAGGCCTTGCCATTTTTTTCTTGCTCTGCTGTTTGTTTCCTTTATGCATCTTTGCGATCGTGTCCAGAATTCTGGTGCCCTTTTGGTGCCTTGCTGTAGTATTGTTGTGTTTGTGGCCATCTTTTTCTCCAAAGGCCTCGCGAACGGTATTGGAGATTCGCGACACGTTTTGCTTTGCAGAGCCGTTTCCTCCACTTGTAAAAGAGATTCGCCCTCGCACCTGCACTATCTGCTGTTCTCGGAGGTACCCAAAAATGTCAATGTCATCCACAAAGACTGGAAGTCCATCCAGCGGCTGCAAGTGGGTTTTTCCTTGGCTGCCTTCCAGGTAGTCCACTTTCGAAATGTTGGCCACAAGATTGCTTTCTTGGCCGGCCAAGAAAGCAATCTTGCCGTTTTCTTGTGGGAAATGCTTTGGCACCCGCGCGATGTGGCACCTTGACCTGTGCAAAAAAAAAAAATTCCGCCCATATCCCGCACCAAAAAAAGGTGCCAAGAATCGGGGGTGCCGTCAGCAATATTGCGCTCCCGTAATACAACCTTGTGACCTTTTCCCCGATATGACAAGCAAAAAAAAAATGTGGAATGTTGTCCGCAATAACTAAACTAAACTAAAGAATTGTTTAACCCTACTCCATGGGAAGCTATAGGCCAACTTCTTTGCAAACATCTCTAATATTTTTGTCTATTTGTCTATTCAGCGTGAACCATATTTATGTTTTATCTTCATAAGGAACATTTTGAAGTGATATTTCTGACATCACAGCCGCGATAAGCTTATCAAATTGCTGTTTTGTCAAAGCATACTCTTCATCGTACAAAGGATGGAAGCCTATAAGACGAGTTGTGACATCCATGATGGATATATGCTAGGTATATATAATGTTCAATTGGCAATACCACGTCCAGTATGGTGGGTGATCCGGCGACACCCTATAGTGTGTAGTTTAGGGTGTGGGTGGATCTGGCCCCACCCCAAATAAGCATTTATGCACCCCAACGGAGGCTTCCTAGAATACTTGCCCTCTCTCTCCCCAAGCGAACGAGGCAGGCCGAGTGAGCTTGGGGAGAGGGAGGGAAAGTATTCTAGGAAGCCTCCGTTGGGGTGCATAAATGCTTATTTGGGGTGGGGACTGATTACCCACACGCTATACTAATATTTAATTGACTGTTTATCGTGTTTTGGATTTCTTCTCCCAACAAGTGATAGCCTGTAATGCAGGTGTATTTGGGGAGCGAACGAGCGCTGAGGTTTAAAAACCGCGGACTAATGCTGTGTTCACATTAGCACCGAAACATGTTAAGTGTAAACATGTTTCAACGAAACACGTTTCCCGTAAACATGTTTGTAATTCATCATCACATTAGTTTTAGTAGATAGATGTCGCTAGTCCTCAGACAATCGTTTTAGGGTTCCCCAGACCCCTATAGAACCTTAATTTAATTGTTGACAACTACTCGTTTTTAGGATCCCCAGGACCTCCTTTCAGTCGGTCCTAGGACAGGGCCTAAAAACGAGTAGTTGTCAACAATTAAATTAAGGTTCTATAGGGGTCTGGGGAACCCTAAAACGACTCTCCCAGGACTAGCGACATCTATCTACTCAGGCTCGTCCTTCTACCACAGCGCAAAACTCGTCAGGGCAAAAACCGTTTAGAGCAGCCAAATCATAACTGCCAAGGAGGCCACCATTCACCCAAACGAAGTCCTATGGAGCACTTGAGGGTTGGGCATAGCTAATTGGAGAAATGCATACCCCTTGTATATACAGCAATGGCAAACAGAGCTATGGCTGCAAAGGCACAAAGACGTATGGCCGCAATGGCACGAGGACCTAAGGCCACAATGGCACAAAGACGTATGGCCGCAAAGGCACAAAGACGTATGGCCGCAATGGCACGAAGACGTATGGCCGCAATGGCACGAAGACGTATGGCACGAAGACGTATGGTCGCAATGGCACGAAGACCCCCACATCTTGAATTCGAACTTCAGGACCGCGGTTTCCAAATTGGCTTCGCAGAAGAAGAAGACTTTCATGTGAGGGATCTTCTTATCTTTCATAACATGATTGAGTCTGAACTCTTTAGAGTGATTAGATTAGAGTCAAATCAGCTTGGTCCTTTAAAGTTTAATTACTCCATTAGGATAAAGATTATGAAAGAAGGGAATGAAGGCGTTGAACGTACTGAGTTCTTCATAAGGCAGGAGGAGCCGATACTTATTAATATCTTTAATGAGGAAGAAGTAAGAGAAGACTTAATAACGAAATAAACAGAAAAAGAGAAGAGGTATCTGAAATCGTTGTTAATGGGTCGGGCTGGACAGTAGAAGGGATAGAATTTGCATATCTTGACATTGCTCGATATGTCCCAATAAGAGGCGGATCTTATTTCCCTCTTCCCCCAGCTCTAAAAGCAAAACATGCCTTAATAAACATCAAAACAGAGATCAAGCTTGCCTAAGGTGGGCCACGAGGGCCGCAATGCAATATACCCAGCCGCGGTGCACCCGGAAAGGACAAGTAAATACCCAATAGAAGATGGACTTGACTTTACAGGCATTTCCTTCCCAACGCCGTTGCATGAAATACCGAAGGTTGAGAAGCTTAATAAGATTGCAATCAATGTTTTCGGCTGGCAACACAAAAAAGTTGTTACCTATCACGTTAGTGAGATGGAAGGCGAGGAAATTCCACAAATCAATGTTATGCTCATTACAAAGATAGACCCTCGCACCTTCGAAACCATTAACCACTTCTGCCTCGTAAAGAGTCTAAGCAGACTTCTTCACGAAGAACACTCTAGAAACCATCATGTACACTTCTGCGTGAGATGTTTACAAGGCTTCTCATCAGATAGAATTCTCGAAGACCATCAAGGTTATTGCAAAGGAGCCTCAAACCGCCCAACAAGAGTCGAGATGCCGAAGAAAGGCGAAGACATCCTTCACTTTAAGAACTATCAAAAGCAGATGAAGGTGCCGTACGTGATATATGCTGACTGCGAGAGTCTTATCGAAAAGATGGACGCGCGCATCCCACCCAAGGAACAAAGCAGCACCACAAAGACCGAGGTCCACAAACCCTGCTGGTTTTCCTTCATTGTTGTCAGATCAGATGGAGCGGTAGGCCGGCCCTACATATACAGAGGCGAGAATCCTACACATGAGTTTCTAGCCGCTCTTCTTGTGGCTAAAGACGAGATTTGTACAGCTCTCGAGCATAAAGTTCCACTACAAATGGAGGGGGCTGATTGGACTGACTTTAACAATGCTACGGATTGCCATATTTGTGATAAAACCCTGATTGTGCACAATGCAAGAGACGAGTATGACTTCTACCATCCAGAAACATGTGAATACTTCGGAAAGGTACACAGACACACGAGGGCGCCTGGCAGTTATAGCAGTTGTTACGGCGAGTTCCTAAAACTAACAACACGAGACGAAAATGGCAGATATAAAATCGACAAGTGTCTCCAGAAAGGAAAAGCCGAAGATAGACTGCCCAGAGGACAACTGTGAATATTGAAGCTTGCCTCTTCTGCGCGAAAGATTTATTACCAAAGTAATAGACCACTGCCACATCACTGGGAAGTACCGCGGGGCGGCCCACAACACATGCAACAGAAGTTACTTCAGGATCAATCCCAAGAAAATAACTATCCCAGTTGTCTTTCACAACTTGAAAGGCTACGATGCCCATCATCTGATGCAAAAAATCGCAGAGGTTGGTTCTGAACTTAAATGCATTCCCACAACCATGGAGAAGTATATCTCTTTTTCTATGGGAAATCTGAGGTTCATAGACAGCTGCCAGTTTATACAACTAAGCCTCGATAGCCTTGTCACATCAAACAAACCCGAACATTTCGAGATCCTAAAACAATGCGAAACAGATCCAGCAAAAAAAGGCCTTTTACTCCGAAAGGGTGTCTATCCCTACGAGTACATGGATTCCTTCGAACGTTTCGAGGAAACCTCCCTTCCACCGAAGGAGACCTTCTACAGCAAGCTCAAAAAGGAGCACATCTGCGATGAAGATTACGAGCACGCGCAACGAGTGTGGGATGCCTTCGAATGCGAGAATCTCGGAGATTACCACGACATCTATCTCCTAACGGACGTCCTCCTCCTCGCAGATGTGTTTGAGAACTTCAGGAAGACATACCTCAAGAACTACCGTTTAGACCCTGCGCATTACTACACCAGCCCGGGTTTGAGTTGGGATGCGTTGCTGAAACACACGGCTATAGAGTTGGAGCTTCTGACCGACTACACAATGCAACTCTTCATCGAGAAGGGAACGAGAGGCGGCATTTCCACAGAGATGAAGCGCTACTCCAAGGCTAACAACCCATATCTCAGCGACTTTGACCCGGAGAAGGAGAAGTCATATCTCCTTTATCTCGATGCAAACAATCTCTACGGGTGGGCCATGAGTCAGCCGCTTCCAGTTGGCAAGTTCAGGTGGGCCCGAACAATGCCTACCGAAGAACAGATCATGAAGTTGGGCCCAAGAAGGAGGCATGGTTGCATCCTTGAGGTAGACTTGGAGTACCCACAATATCTCCACGACAAACACAACTCTTACCCACTCGCCCCAGAGGCATCCCAAGATCCAAATGAGTGGATGTCGCCATACCAAAGATCCCTTGCGAGAGAGTTGAATCTGGGGAAGGACAGGACAAACAAACTGCTCCTTACATTGAAGGATAAGGAAAGATATGTTCTTCATTACCGAAATCTCCAGCTGTATCTCAGTCTCGGAATGAAGCTCACAAAAGTGCACAAGGCACTGACTTTCGAGCAAAAGGATTGGATGGAACCCTACATCAGACTGAACACTGAGCTAAGAAAGAAGGCAACATCAGACTTCGAGAAGAACTTCTTCAAGCTCATGAACAACTCAGTCTTCGGTAAGACGATGGAGAACCTCAGAACCAGCGTCGATGTGCGCCTGGTGCGATCGGATGAGGAAGACAAGCTCCGGAAGCTGCTCGGTAACCCTCTATACGCAAGGCAAGAGGCTAGTGCCTCGGTTCGCCTTATGCTAGCTACGGCCCTGTCTTGGTGATGCTATTTTCATGAAGAAGACAGCAATGAAATTAAAAGCTTCAAACTAAAAACTGTTTTGAATACAGCAGTTGCAACTACTACTAGTCCCGGGGATAGATCGCGGTATGTGATCATATGAATTCTCAAGTAGTTTAAGGCCTGGGTCAAGGGCTTTGACCAGGAAAAACGGTTTATTCGTAATAACTTTTACAAACGGAATGGAACTGAATCGAAATTTGGCACATAGAAAGATATTATCGTCCTTAAGAGCGGCCGTCCGTAAATATCGCCTGGAGGTGTGCAAAATGAAAAAAATGAAAATCCCCTAACTTTGTCAGAATATAGGTCTAGGTAAACTCTTTCTAGAAAAATAACTTTCAGTTCGATCAGATTTTTATTTTACGCGAACGGCGACAAAGTCGGTTTGGTGGCTCTCGCATCGATTTTACGGGCTCCACACCACGCATTACTTAAATATTTCCAAAAACTTCAAAATGGAATTATCTCCACCAGTTAATACCTAACTAAGAAAAGCACACATTCACCAATAGTTAAAATATTAAATTGTTCAATTCGAATGTTAACTTAATATTTTTGAGATTTTCAATAATTTTATTTATTTTAACGATTTTCGCGAGTCAAAAAAATGGCAAAATCGAGAGGCCAAAATCATAACTTGGTACATGGCTTGGTGCCATATCAGTCATACCCAGAGAAAGAGCAATGTTTCTTCCTCAAATAAATGCAATAAAATTTTTGGGCAATCGAAAATACGAAATTTTTGAGCGCCAAACAAAGGTGACACAAAAGGTCAAAACACGCCATTCTTTTATTAACGGCCTTCAAAAGCGTTAAATCGACAATAAGCTCGTTTAAAATATATAACAGCCCAACATTCCCCGAAAATCACTAATGTCGCTAATATTAGTTTGCTTTTGAGTAACTGTGTCTTTTTTGGCGTTTATTTTGTTTGGAATCAATCGTAAGCGTTAATTTTGCGACAGACAAAGTCCAAGTTGTATTTACTATTTTCTGCAAACGGCCGACAAACCGGTCTCGACATCATCAACATTAGATTTATACTTTCAAAATACGATGACTCCTGCTACAATAAACCACAATTATGCCATTCCTTATTTATATTCCGACACAAGTATCACTGATTCTACTTAGATACGTACCAAATTGTGAGCGAAAAACATACAAACTGTCTTCCCATGGTATGCTTGCAACTGTTCCGAAAGAAAAGATTGCGTGACCTAAAGCGCCAAGCGCGCCGCAAAACAGGAAATGCATGCGGTGAAACAGGAAACTCGCTCCTATGTAATTATTACTCTCCCTTTCATAAATTTTATCTTTCTGTTTTGATGGGTTGAGATGTCATAAAAACGAATAAGCGGGTTCTTTCTTCTTGAACGATTATTGAAACAAATTGGTGCAACTGCGACATCCATCCCCAACAACAACCCCCCACCCCCTCCCCTAACGTCTAGCTGATACGCTTGAGCGAGATGCAGAAAATTTGACAACGCGCATCCAAGTTTTTCTTCTTCCAAATCATATTCCGGCAAATATTTTGAAGAAGGGAGGAAATTGAACCGCATGCGTGGATGAATAAATGTTGCAAAAGAGGATAATATTGTGTTTGTGGTGGTGGTTGTGGTGGGGGAAGGGGAGGGGGAGGGGGATGTCGATTTTCTATTTTATGAGTTCCATACATGCGAAATTCGATGATTAAGTACAAGACCATGATTTTACAAGACCTTCGAGTAACTTCACATAAGGTGCTTTCAGGACCCCATCATGGGCTCCTGGTGCCGTTACTTTTCAGTGAAAGATCATCAATTTTTAGATCATAGTAACCGCATATATATTAAGCCGCAACATGGCGATGCTGAGCCTGTTCAGTTTACTTGTTGCATACATATCGCATATATTGTATGAATCACGCGTGATTGGATAAACAAACTGGTATTCTTGGATGATGCGGGCACGAGCAGTAGAGTACGCAGCTTGTTCTGCCACAGCTTGAGAATCACACCCAACAGCATCTTCCGCTGTTCCGACAAATGGCTGTGCACTGGCCCCTTCCCACCTCTGCTTTGTCCAGAAGGGTGTGCTTTTTTTCCGGGGGAGGGACTCCCATATAAAAATGACGGGGGTGCTCGTCGGAAATTTCGAGAACAACACATGTCATATTCTGTCATGTTTTTCGGCTCAATACCCTAAAAGGTACCGCGATAATTCTTACGGTGGTCATTTTAGATTTTAACACCCTAAGTGGTACCAATCTACAAATTTTTACCCCTAAAAGGTACGAAGAGCACCCCCGTTATTTTTGTTTGGGAGTCCCCCGGGGCTTTTCCTCCACGAACTTGCATTTCCCATAGTGCATGTGTCGTTCAAGATTACGGTGACGCTGAAAGGTTCTAACGTATCCTTCAACTGGACAAGGGAAAAGCCGGATCTCGTGGTCAGCGGTCGTATCACTTTCCTCTTCTTCTACTGCGTGTTCCTCTGTTTTTTGGACAGACGACCGCCCACTGTCAAATGAGACGTCCTGGAAATCTCCTTGCGAAATTGGACTATCAGCGTAAGACTGGTTCTTTCGGTAAGCCAAATTGAAATTAATTGGAAGGGAAAATAAAAATTTCGCCTCCACAACTCAACCGGACACACAAGAATGATGATATCTGGGCGCGCGGGCCAGCCAAGCCACCGTGCCATTTATTTAACTTCAACATATGTACAGATATCAACTGTGATTAAAGGAAGAACAAATGCACCAAAGCCGGACACGAATACCCCTAAAAACCGGCAGGTGGAGAAAACGAGGAACGTGTGCCCCCGACCAAGGCAGTGGTGCCACCCTTGGGGTTTTAGCTCTCTCCTCCGCAGAGGCCTCCTAGTCACGCTCCACGCTTGGCAAAAAACGCGCGGAGGCTGGGTAGAGGTAAAAAGTAAAGCGCGCGGGGAACTCTGGGAAGGGGAAAGAAGGAAGGGCCGCTCTTTCGCTCTTCCCATCGTTCCCCGCGCTCCCATTTTATATTTTACTGTTCTTTACTGATAGGAGCCTCTGCGGAGGAGAGAGGGGTTTTAGGGTATCCTAATTTAAAAACGTGCTTTCCACTAATAAATAAAGGTCACCATACGAAGTATCTAGACACTTGAGAAGCGTAAAACCTAGTCTCCACAATATGATATGAATAGAAAACTAAACGTCACCCATACACGGCGAAGGCTGACCGTAGATTGTCTCACCCTCCTAACGGGTACAAATTACGAACTCTAATTCCATAACTCGCTGCGCACCTGCTACCCTCCCCCAGACCTCTGATACGTGCCGGCAAAATGGTAATTTATGCTAATTTAGGATCATCGCAAATTACATGATGCGACCAGGTTATTTACGTTTCTATTTATGTTTCTATTTTCCTTAGGATAAAAGATTCCCGTGAACTATTTTGGTACATCCGCGGCATGTTTAGTATTTCTCATATACAGGTTTTCATGCCTTTTGATATTTAAAGTCCTTTATTACAAGGCAAAGCATTTTCGAGCGCGAATTGAATACCTACCAAACTGACAAGTGCGAATATGAGACGTCGTTGCATTGTTTTGACCACGCGCAAGGAAAAACACTTCCGCACCAACGCGATTTTTATCAGTACTTGGATAAACGCGACATCCCCACCTCAGTAAAACCTAGCTTGTGTATATCTAACGTAAATCCTCTTTTAAGCCCCGCTCCCTCTCTAACAAGGAGCCCGATGGGCTTCGAAACTGGCTCGTTTGGCCTCAGTTTCCACCCGGTTTTCACTTTAGAGTTTTATATTAGCAAGCCACAATATACAATCTAGAATCTATCAATATGCACAGTCCAGTCCACATTTACATTCCACAGCCCGCTTCAAGCACTCCTTAGGGACGGACCATTTTATTGTTAAGAGGGGGGGAGGGGTGGACAAATACTAAAAACAAATTCCTGCACAGCAAAAGTAAAGAAAAAAAAATAATGCACAGCGAGCGAAAGGAAAAAAAAGGTATGGAGCAATCCCGAAAAAAATTCTTGCACAACATCAAGACGGAAAAAAATTCATGATCAGAAAAATTGCCCAACACCGCCACCTGCCCCCACCCCCACCCCACAACCCCCTTTAGTAGGCTACAGTTTCAGGTCTATATTTTTTTCTCTGATCGGCTCGGTATTGTTAGAAAAAAACATAAGTTTAGAACTTTGTATATTTTGTTCGCTTTAAAATCGACCCTTGAAACCACCTACTACAAGGAATCAGGATTGTTTAAACACAGGCATTTTGGAGAATCGGTGATGGGGTTTCGAATAAATTAACAATATCAACACGATCGATCAAATAGCGTGACATGAATACGAGATGTGTGGAATTTGAACGTGACTGCACGGAGTAATGCTTGAGATTTGTTTACTCAGCAGTTCTGTGACGTGCAGGGACGTGTTATATTCAACGATTTATTAACTGGCTCGTCGCTCTGAGACGAGTCAGTTCTTAAAATACCCTTTTTTTTTTTTCTGTCGTGTCACCTGCCCCGGGAATCGCATTTGCTGCGGCCAACACCGTACCTAGTTTACTTCCGGTTTTCAGAAATGGCGTAATTAGTGATGTCAGCAACTATAATTCAAATATTTACCGTTCTAATTTCGACGGAATTGTTAAAAATTAAATCTCTGTGATTTTCGGATGTGATCTATTTCTGGTAAAAGGAAAGCGGGTTGAATTTTTCTAACCAAATCAATTGTCAAACAGTCGAGTTTAGATCGAATAAATCGTTGAATATAACACGTCCCGGCACGTCACAGAACTGCTGAGTAAACAAATCTCAAGCATTACTCCGTGCAGCCACGTTCAAATTCCACACATTCCGTATTCATGTCACGCTATTTGATCGATCGTGTTGATATTGTTAATTTATTCGAAACACCATCACCGATTATCCAAAATGCCTGTGTTTAAACAATCCTGATTCCTTGTAGTAGGTGGTTTCAAGGATTTTAAAGCGAAAAAAATATACAAAGTTCTAAACTTATGTTTTTTCTAACAATACCGAGCCGATCAGAGAAAAAATAGACCTGAAATAATTGTAGCCTGCAAAGGGATGGACAAATTTATATTTGCCGGCGGGGATGGGGGGGGGGGGGGGGGGGGGGGGGGTGGAACCGAGCGTGTTAGGCAATTTTTCTGATAATGATTTTTTTTCCGTCTTGATGTTGTACAATAATTTTTTTCTGGATTGTTCCATACCCTTTTTCCTTTAGCTTGCTGTGCATTACTTTTTTTCTTTACTTTTGCTGTGCAGGAATTTTTTTTTTGGTAATTGCCGTCCCTAAGGAGTGCTTGAAACGGGCTGTGGAATGAAAATGAAAATGTGGACTGGACTGTGCATATTAATAGATTCTAGATTGTATATTGTGGAATGCTAATATAAAACAGTAAAATAATAACCGGGTGGAAACTGAGACCAAACGAGCCAGTTTCGAAGCCCATCGGGCTCCTTGTTCGATCTAAACTCGACTGTTTGACAATTGATTTGGTTAGAAAAATTCAACCCGCTTTCCTTTTACCAGAAATAGATCACATCCGAAAATCACAGAGATTCAATTTTTAACAATTCCGTCGAAATTAGAACGGTAAATATTTGAATTATAGTTGCTGACATCACTGATTACGCCATTTCTGAAAACCGGAAGTAAACTAGGTACGGTGTTGGCCGCAGCAAAAGCGATTCCCGGGGCAGGTGACACGACAGAAACAAGGAGCCCGATGGGCTTCGAAACTGGCTCGTTTGGCCTCAGTTTCCACCCGGTTTTCACTTTAGAGTTTTATATTGGCAAGCCACAATGTACAATCTAGAATCTATCAATATGCACAGTCCAGTCCACATTTACATTCCACAGCCCGCTTCAAGCACTCCTTAGGGACGGACCATTTTATTGCGTTCGTCTGCGAACGCGATCCTAATTTCGTGTTGAATGTCCTGTATCATGTGTTGGGTGTCCTGTGCAAAAATCGAGATTTTTTTTCTCATGCTTGTTCATCCGATTAGCCCCCCCCCCCCCTCCCCGAAGATTCTTTTGTGTTTTTCAGCGGCAAATTCACGGGCGGAACTGGTATCTACTTTGGCCTCGTTGTCATTAGAGTTTGCTGCCGATCGGAGAAGGACGCTTTCGCTTCGCTTATTAATCTGCGGCGCATAAAAGCAACTTTACGCTTTTCAACGGCCGGAAAAAAGTTGAGAATTGACCGATTTTTATCACATAGCAAGTGAAATGAAGCCTGGTAGAGGTTTGACGGCAAAATCAACCACGGACATTTCAGGGTCTGTTTACGAACGCTGTCGATCCGCGTCGATCTCTACACAATTCATCGGTCTTTGTCATACGGCAATTGAAATAATGGTTGGCTGCGATTTTTTTTCTGTTTGAATCCAACAATTCTTCCCCGTAACTTATGCCCGCATGTTTTTTCTCGCTGTTGTTGCTGTTTTTCAGGTATTAAAAATATAGACGGCTGCATCACGGTGTTCCTTTGTTTGCTTATGTTATCATTGCTATTTTACTAAATAACATTCGATTTCTTTATGATTTTGTTTAGTTTTATTGTTTATCGTGTAAGCTTATGTTTGAATCACATCATCTTAATTACATCTGTGCTGCTGTTTGTCAAATATTCAATGTTATTCGCTTGATATATTTGCATGTACTGTATGTAAATGTCAACAAAAAGTAACGCAAATGTCACGCTGTTTCTTCCTTGTAACCGCAAAATTTTTGCGAGTTTCTTGCACTCTCAAGTGGCGGTGAACAAAAACATTTAGCATGGTTTGAATCGACATCTATACTGCTTCTTTCAATTCAGCTTTTAACGAACATGTCGAACGCACTCTTAATCTCTGATTATTACTAGTTGTTAAGAGGGGGGGGGGGGGGGGGGGGGGGGGGGGGCGGTGGAGGGGTGGGCAATTCCTGCGCAGCAAAAGTAAAGAAAAAAAATAATGCACAGCGAGCGAAAGGAAAAAAAGGTATGGAGCAATCCCGAAAAAAATTCTTGCACAACATCAAGACGGAAAAAAAATTCATGATCAGAAAAATTGCCCAACACCGCCACCTGCCCCCACCCCCCACCCCACACCCCCCCTTTAGTAGGCTACAGTTTCAGGTCTATATTTTTTTCTCTGATCGGCTCGGTACTGTTAGAAAAAGCATAAGTTTAGAACTTTGTATATTTTTTTCGCTTTAAAATCCTTGAAACCACCTACTACAAGGAATCAGGATTGTTAAACACAGGCATTTTGGAGAATCGGTGATGGGGTTTCGTATAAATTAACAATATCAACACGATCGATCAAATAGCGTGACATGAATACGAGATGTGTGGAATTTGAACGTGACTCCACGGAGTAATGCTTGAGAATAGACAAATTCGGCTAACGTGTTGTTGTACCCAATTCAAACCTTATGGGAATAGGATCTTTTGTTCACAGTATTTCCATATAATTTCCATGTCAATGCTTCATTGATATGGAAATATGACGAACAAAGAGTTCTAATCCCAAAAGGTTTGAATTGGGCACAACAATGCGTTAGCCGAATTTGTCTATTGTTTACTCAGCAGTTCTGTGACGTGCAGGGACGTGTTATATTCAACGATTTATTCGATCTAAACTCGACTGTTTGGCAATTGATTTGGTTAGAAAAATTCAACCCGCTTTCCTTTTACCAGAAATAGATCACATCCGAAAATCACAGAGATTTAATTTTTAACAATTCCGTCAAAAAATTAGAACGGTAAATATTTGAATTATAGTTGCTGACATCACTGATTACGCCATTTCTGAAAACCGGAAGTAAACTAGGTACGGTGTTGGCCGCAGCAAAATCGATTCCCGGGGCAGGTGACACGACAGAAATAAAAAAAAAATGGGTATTTTAAGAACTGACTCGTCGCAGAGCGACGAGCCAGTTAAAAAAAAAAAAAAGGGTATTTTAAAAACTGACTCGTCGCAGAGCGACGAGCCAGTTAATTATCTTATCTACCTCCCCCTACCCCCCACAAAACAATGTTGTACATACTCAAAAAGTGTCCCTGGTCTCTGGCAACCCTTCTAAAGCAACATTGAACGGAGGAGGGAGAGGAGGGCTTCGATAAATGTGATTTTTGACAGGATATTACACTAACGGTTGTCTTGCGCGCGGAAACACTACTGTCTCAACGAGTTCTGTCCGAGATTGTCTATGATTTTGGATTACTATAACTCCGCGATAAAAAATGGGATCCAAATAATTTTTTCGGAAGACATTGTACATGTTTAATCACTTTGTGAAAAAGCGTAAAAAAGCGAAATCCAGCAATTAGAGCTGATCAATTATGAGGTGTATTCGTGCGCGACAACTGTACATCACGCATTGCGTGACAATAATATCAGCGTTATATCGCAGTTCTAAAAATACTTAGTGCGTGAAAGCACAGAGCCTTTTAAAATGCCTAAATAACTAACATTTATACGGTTTACAGCGAAGTCAAGTTTGATTTCATACGGTTCACAAAGACTGAGAATGAAAATTTAATGGTTCACAACGGTTCACGCAATATATTAAATAATGAATATCATACATATTTTTTTAATTATGTGAACCGTGTGAACCGTGTGAACCGTGTGAACCATAGCCGAACGAGGTTGTTTGCAAATTCCTTTTCCTATGGTATACAGTTCGCCTTGTGAACCGACTGAAAACTGACATAATATCCTCATATTCAACTAGTTCAACTGTGGTAGGGGGAGGATGTATTATAAGCTCAGAAAAGCATTTGCCACATGCGGGAATTTCCCTTTGCCTCGCGCGTGGGGTCCAAAAATTGTCTTTTAGATGACATCACTGATTTCGGAAAACCGGAAGTAAACTAGGTACGGTGTTGGCCGCAGCAAAATCGATTCCCGGGGCAGGTGACACGACAGAAAACAAGGAGCCCGATGGACTTCGAAACTGGCTCGTTTGGCCTCAGTTTCCACCCGGTTTTCACTTTAGAGTTTTATATTAGCAAGCCACAATATACAATCTAGAATCTATCAATATGCACAGTCCAGTCCACATTTACATTCCACAGCCCACTTCAAGCACTCCTTAGGGACGGACCATTTTATTGTTAAGATGGGGGGGGGGGGGGGGGAGGGGTGGGCAAATACTAAAAACAAATTCCTGCACAGCAAAAGTAAAGAAAAAATAATAATGCACAGCGAGCGAAAGGAAAAAAAAGGTATGGAGCAATCCCGAAAAAAATTCTTGCACAACATCAAGACGGAAAGAAAAATTCATGATCAGAAAAATTGCCCAACACCGCCACCTGCCCCCACCCCCCACCCCACAACCCCCTTTAGTAGGCTACAGTTTCAGGTCTATATTTTTTTCTCTGATCGGCTCGGTACTGTTAGAAAAAACATAAGTTTAGAACTTTGTATATTTTTTTCGCTTTAAAATCCTTGAAACCACCTACTACAAGGAATCAGGATAAACACAGGCATTTTGGAGAATCGGTGATGGGGCAATTACCAACAAAAAAATTCCTGCACAGCAAAAGTAAAGAAAAAAAAATTCCTGCACAGCAAAAGTAAAGAAAAAAAGGAATGCACAGCAAGCTAAAGGAAAAAGGGTATGGAACAATCCCGAAAAAAAAAATTATTGTACAACCTCAAGACGGAACAAAAAATCATTATCAGAAAAATTGCCCAACACGCTCGCTACCACGCCCCCCCCCCCCCACCCCCCCTCCCTCCACCCCCTCCCTCCACCCCCCTCCCCCCATCCCCCCTCCCCGCCGACAAATATAAAATTGTCGATCCCTTTGCAGGCTACAATTATCTATACTTTGCAGGCTACAAGTCTATATTTTTTCTCTGATCGGCTCTGTACTGTTAGCAAAAACATAAGTTTAGAACTTTGTATATTTTTTTCGCTTTAAAATCCTTGAAACCACCTACTACAAGGAATCCCAATTAATTTCACTTCTTTCGAATTTTTTCCTTTCATGAATTTTTATTTCGTGAAGTTGAAGGAACAGAACAGCCAACTGAAAATTCACCGCCGTCGGAGAAGATGTAAACAATGCACGTGTCTTGCGAGTTTCGCTGGTGCTAGTGAATGTTTCTCGGGCGAACCTTAAAGCGATCACTTTTTCATTTAATTTTCTTTTCTGTGTTTCGGATACCGAGGAATAAAAATTAGATATATTTTCGTGTGTCTGATTGCGAGATGTTTAATGGAATCTCTGCGTTTAATATGCGTTACTGGAAAGGTTTCAAATTACTTTTGACATTATGCAAATTGCAACATTTTTACCTCAACTGAAATAATATATTTCAAAGGGATAAATTTGTTTCTCTCCTCCTAAATTATCACTTCTGTCGTTAACTTTGATTAAATGCATAAGTTTCATCAAAAATTTATTATGATTATGACGGAAATAGTTCCAGCAAAACGAAAAGTTCTGAAAGTTGTTTTGACCCCGGATCCGGACCACGCAAAATAAACTGAAAGATTCGTGGCTTCAAACTTAGAACGGTAAATATTTGAACTATAGTTCCTTAATTATTGGTTATACTCTTCGCTATACTACTTATGAAAACACGCAAAATCACACATGGTAGCGATATACAAAGGATATCAATCGCAAAGCAAAGCCATTTCCCTTAAATGATCGTGACTTCCTCCTAGACGTCTCCTAAAACGAAAAAAAATGTGGAAAACATATGGTTGTAGTTTGAAACTCACAACGGCTGCAGACAAGCGCTTACCTTGCAGAATATCTAACCAAAATTTGTCAAAGTGAAGCGATCGATGAATGTCACAGCAGATGCATCAAACTAACCATCGATATCTCACAAATCCAACAGCCGAGTCTTGTTACAGTATCGTTTTGTTTTACAACAGCAAACGAACGATATCGCTTGCTTTTATAAAGCAACTCGTTTGTTTTAACTCTTGCACCATCAATCGAGCAGAGGAAGGTCTGGAACGAGTCACGCACCCCTCCCCCCAACAAGATCTTCCTTTTGCGTGATAAACATGCGCACGCGTAAGAAACATTTGTCATATATTTTAATGTATCATAACAAAAGCAGCAATTTTTCTAAAGCAACAAGACAATGAGAACCCGCATGTTCCCAAGAATTATCTCTTACACGTAATACGCATCTATGTACATCACGTTTCTATTTCAAATTGCTTTTATAAGAAAACTCTACCACAAGTAAGCCACCGATTCGTCTTTGCCTAATATAAGGTTGACTTGAAGGTAAAGGTTACTGTAGTGTGGGTTGGGGTTCGCGGCGTTACGGCGTGACCGCGTGACGCTGCCGTGACGTCGTTTTGATGACATCACAGGTTACGTCATTTCTGGAAACCGGAAGTAAAATAGGTACGGCGTTCGCCGCAGCAAAAGCGATTCCCGGGGCAGGTGACACGACAGAAAAAAAAAAAAAGGTATTTTAAGAACTGACTCGTCGCAGAGCGACGAGCCAGTTAACAAGTAGCCCGATGGGCTTCGAAACTGGCTCGTTTGGCCTCAGTTTCCACCCGGTTTTCACTTTAGAGTTTTATATTAGCAAGCCACAATATACAATCTAGAATATATCAATATGCACAGTCCAGTCCACATTTACATTCCACAGCCCGCTTCAAGCACTCCTTAGGGACGGACCATTTTATTGTTAAGAGGGGGGGGGGGGAGGGGTGGGCAAAGTAAAGAAAAAAAAATAATGCACAGCGAGCGAAAGGGAAAAAAAGGTATGGAGCAATCCCGAAAAAAATTCTTGTACAAAATCAAGACGGAAAAACAATTCATGATCAGAAAAATTGCCCAACACCGCCACCTGCCCCCACACCCCACCCCACAACCCCCTTTAGTAGGCTACAGTTTCAGGTCTATATTTTTTTCTCTGATCGGCTCGGTATTGTTAGAAAAAACATAAGTTTAGAACTTTGTATATTTTTTTCGCTTTAAAATCCTTGAAACCACCTACTACAAGGAATCAGGATTGTTTAAACACAGGCATTTTGGAGAATCGGTGATGGGGTTTCGATTAAATTAACAATACCAACACAATCGATCAAATAGCGTGACATGAATACGAGATGTGTGGAATTTGAACGTGACTGCACGGAGTAATGCTTGAGATTTGTTTACTCAGCAGTTCTGTGACGTGCCGAGACGTGTTATATTCAACGATTTATTCGATCTAAACTCGACTGTTTGGCAATTGATTTGGTTAAAAAAATTCAACCCGCTTTCCTTTTACCAGAAATAGATCACATCAGAAAATCACAGAGATTTAATTTTTAACAATTCCGTCGAAATTAGAACCGTAAAATATTTGAATTATAGTTGCTGACATCACTCATTACGCCATTTCTGAAAACCGGAAGTAAACTAGGTACGGTGTTGGCCGCAGCAAAAGCGATTCCCGGGGCAGGTGACACGACAGAAACAAGGAGCCCGATGGGCTTCGAAACTGGCTCGTTTGGCCTCAGTTTCCACCCGGTTTTCACTTTAGAGTTTTATATTAGCAAGCCACAATATACAATCTAGAATATATCAATATGCACAGTCCAGTCCACATTTACATTCCACAGCCCGCTTCAAGCACTCCTTAGGGACGGACCATTTTATTGTTAAGGGGGGGGGGGGGGGGGGGGGGTGGGCAAATACTAAAAACAAATTCCTGCACAGGAAAAGTAAAGAAAAAAAAATATTGCACAGCGAGCGAAAGGAAAAAAAAGGTACGGAGCAATCCCGAAAAAAATTCTTGTACAACATCAAGACGGAAAAAAAATTCATGATCAGAAAAATTGCCCAACACCGCCACCTGCCCCCACCCCCCCACCCCACAACCCCCTTTAGTAGTCTACAGTTTCAGGTCTATATTTTTTTCTCTGATCGGCTCGGTATTGTTAGAAAAAAAATAAGTTTAGAACTTTGTATATTTTTTTCGCTTTAAAATCCTTGAAACCACTTACTACAAGGAATCAGGATTGTTTAAACACGGGCATTTTGGAGAATCGGTGATGGGGTTTTGAATAAATTAACAATACCAACACGATCGATCAAATAGCGTGACATGAATACGAGATGTGTGGAATTTGAACGTGACTGCACGGAGTAATGCTTGAGATTTGTTTACTCGGCAGTTCTGTGACGTGCCGGGACGTGTTATATTCAACGATTTATTCGATCTTAACTCGACTGTTTGGCAATTGATTTGGTTAGAAAAATTCAACCCGCTTTCCTTTTACCAGAAACAGATCACATCCGAAAATCACAGAGATTTAATTTTTAACAATTCCGTCGAAATTAGAACGGTAAATATTGAATTATAGTTGCTGACATCACTGATTACGCCATTTCTGAAAACCGGAAGTAAACTAGGTACGGTGTTGGCCGCAGCAAAAGCGATTCCCGGGGCAGGTGACACGACAGAAAAAAAAAAAAAAAAAAAAAAAGGGTATTTTAAGAACTGACTCGTCGCAGAGCGACGAGCCAGTTAATTATCTTATCTACCTCCCCCTACCCCCCACAAAACAATGTTGTACATACTCAAAAAGTGTCCCTGGTCTCTGGCAACCCTTCTAAAGCAACATTGAACGGAGGAGGGAGAGGAGGGCTTCGATAAATGTGATTTTTGACAGGATATTACACTAACGGTTGTCTTGCGCGCGGAAACACTACTGTCTCAACGAGTTCTGTCCGAGATTGTCTATGATTTTGGATTACTATAACTCCGCGATAAAAAATGGGATCCAAATAATTTTTTCGGAAGACATTGTACATGTTTAATCACTTTGTGAAAAAGCGTAAAAAAGCGAAATCCAGCAATTAGAGCTGATCAATTATGAGGTGTATTCGTGCGCGACAACTGTACATCACGCATTGCGTGACAATAATATCAGCGTTATATCGCAGTTCTAAAAATACTTAGTGCGTGAAAGCACAGAGCCTTTTAAAATGCCTAAATAACTAACATTTATACGGTTTACAGCGAAGTCAAGTTTGATTTCATACGGTTCACAAAGACTGAGAATGAAAATTTAACGGTTCACAACGGTTCACGCAATATATTAAATAATGAATATCATACATATTTTTTTAATTATGTGAACCGTGTGAACCGTGTGAACCGTGTGAACCATAGCCGAACGAGGTTGTTTGCAAATTCCTTTTCCTATGGTATACAGTTCGCCTTGTGAACCGACTGAAAACTGACATAATATCCTCATATTCAACTAGTTCAACTGTGGTAGCGGGAGGATGTATTATAAGCTCAGAAAAGCATTTGCCACATGCGGGAATTTCCCTTTGCCTCGCGCGTGGGGTCCAAAAATTGTCTTTTAGATGACATCACTGATTTCGGAAAACCGGAAGTAAACTAGGAACGGTGTTGGCCGCAGCAAAATCGATTCCCGGGGCAGGTGACACGACAGAAAAAAAAAAAAAAAGGGTATTTTAAGAACTGACTCGTCGCAGAGCGACGAGCCAGTTAATAATAAGCCCCCCTTTTTTGGAGCAAAATCATGCAAGCCCCACCCTTTCTCCTGTTTCTTTCACAACCAGGTACATTTTTGCCGTACTAATCCAGCCGGGAATCAATTCACATACCGTACCAGGGAGCATTGGGGAAAATATTACCAGTACTTGTACTTGTACATTGACTCTCAGTGACGGCGTTATACGTACTTTTTACATTTTTATGCACTTGTGGGAACCTACTGAAATTTATGTATTACAAAAAAAAAA
Organism: Dendrophyllia cribrosa; assembly: GCA_024195265.1. Classification (NCBI taxonomy): domain Eukaryota; kingdom Metazoa; phylum Cnidaria; class Anthozoa; order Scleractinia; family Dendrophylliidae; genus Dendrophyllia; species Dendrophyllia cribrosa. Next base: position 28,286,904 of record JAJLRJ010000005.1, on the reverse strand, counting down.
GAGTGGTGAACTGCTTGCGTTTTGCTAAATTATTAAGCCTCTCTCTCGCCCCCCGTCTTCAAACACGCTTGAAATGAATAAGCTCCTGCGGACGTTGTAGAGGATTTACGGTGTCTGGTAATTAAATACGTTTCTTCGCTAAAAATGTCGTATGCCGGTTATGAAGCCTCCGAACAAGAATATCGCCGGCTATCTATAGTTTTAAGGGTCCTAATTTTCGGCTTTGAGGCTAGTTCTATTAATCGATGTGGCCATTACACATGCACAGTACACCACACAAACAGGGGATGGTTAGCCTGTGGTTTGAGTCGCACACCCATGTACCACTTTAACAAAGAACTATAAGATTCATTTGTATTTTAAATGAAATCATACCAACCTTAATTTGGACGCTTAATGTATTCTAATAATTCAACTATCCCCACCTCCCCTCTCCTCTGCATCACCGTCCCGTCCTTCGATGCCTTCGTTATGGGGGATGGATGTCGCAGTTGTACCAATTTGTTGCAATAATCGTTCACGAAAAAAAAAAACCCGCTTATTCGTTTTGTGGGACTTTTAAACCAATCAAGACAGAAAGATGACATTTATATTTTATATCAAAGGTAAAGTAATATTCTTATATGAGCGAGCTTCCTGTTGCACTGCATGCATTTCCTGCTTTGCGGAGCTTGTCACGCAATCTTTTCTTTCGGAACAGTTGCAAGCACGCCATGGGAAGACAGTTTGTATGTTTTTCGCTCACAATTTGGTACGTACCTAAGTAGAATCAGTGATACTTGTGTCGAAATATAAATAAGGAATGGCATAATTGTGGTTTAGTGTAGCAGGAGTTACCGTCTTTTGAAAGTATAAATCTAATGTTGATGATGTAGCACCAAGCCATGTACCAAGCTATGATTTTGGCCTCTCGATTTTGCCATTTTTTTGACTCGCGAAAATCGTTAAAGTAAATAAAATTATTAAAAATCTCAAAAATATTAAGTTAACGGTCGAATTGAACAATTTAACATTTAAACTATTGGTGAATGTGTGCTTTTCTTAGTTAGGTATTAACTGATGGATATAATTCCATTTTGAATTTTTTGGAAATATTTAAGTAATGCGTGGTGTGGAGCCCGTAAAATCGATGCGAGAGCCGCCGAACCGACTTTGTCGCCGTTCGCGTAAAATAAAAATCTAATCGAACTGAAAGTTATTTTTCTAGAAAGAGATTACCTAGATCTATATTCTGACAAAGTTTGGGGATTTTCGTTTTTTTCATTTTGCACACCTCCAGGCGATATTTACGGACGGCCGCTCTTAACATTTGTAAGCATAATAAGCTTTGACATGTGACATGTCACGTGACCATTTTTCTTAAAATAGCAAATATTTGACGAATTGGTGACGGGTTTAAGAGAAAACATCAAATAAAAATGCTTTTCTGATGCAGATTAAATATCTCCAGCCCTTCACGTTTGGAATGAGTGTCCATTAATCTCTAAAAAAAATTATGAGGACAAAGGTCATTTTTCAGCGCAAAATTCAACCTATAATTATTTATAACTGTAATTTAAAGACTTGAGGACAATCATTCCAAACGTAGAAGGTTAAATATGTTAAACCTCCATCTGAAAAGCTAATTTATTTACCTATACGAAGAAAATTCGCTACCAAATCGCCGATTTACGTAATTTTAAAATTTTGATCACGTGACATGTCACGTGACCAAACTTTTGCGTTAAGGCAAAAGAAAACATCAAGATTAACATTCAGGGAAAATTTCTCGGTGAAGATATTAAGTGTCAACCATATTTTCCGAACACACTTTAAACCCAGGCCTTAAACTGCTTCAGTATGTAAAAGAGGGTGTTTCCTGTTTTCACAGGCCTTGCGGGCAGGCGATTATGTCTCGATTTCTTGAAACAATGAAGTTTTGGTCTTCGTAAAAACCGTACTTGGAGATCGATTTCCTCCTTTCTAGTTAACACAGTCTCCACATTAATTTATCGTCGGTCCGGTATTCTTTTGGATTATTCCTAATTATTTTATTTTTATTTTGAACTCTAGAAAATTTTCTCTCGGAGAACTTTTGACACTTTCACCGTTTATACACGGTTTGACAATTGTGAAGCTGTGCCTTGACATGACCGTGAGTGATTGCAATCGACCGGGGCTCGTAAGCACTCGCATGCACGCAAGTAGTCGCGGGACAAAAAACTGGAATGGATTTATATCATTTTTATAAGTATAGTGCTCTGCTTTCACGGCCTTAGGCTACAAAGGAACTTCTCTATCACTATTGTAGTTTCCAAATAAAGAAAACAAAATCAACGTCGATAGTGTACTATTAGAAGATATAAATTGTATGTTCACGCCCGGGATCGGGGATTCACTGACGTCATGATCCCCAGAGGTGACGTCATTGGTTAAAAATAGGTGAAGATGACATCATAATCTATTTTAGGTCAATGGGGAGTGATGACATCATATTATAAATTGTATGCTCGCGCCCGGGATTAGCTGACGTTATGATCCCTAGGCGCCACGGGATCGGGGGATTAGCTGACGTCATGATCCCTAGTAGTGTATGAAGAAGCAACATGCTGTTGTGAGGCTTGCCAGGTGGATGACCTCTCGCAACTTCATCACGATTGTGTGATGATGGAAGAGGATGAAATATGGGTTGTATATTATGAAGTGGCAAGGAAGCGCATTAATTTAAAGACAATATGGATGGATTTACAACAAAAAGTTCAAGAAAGACTTAATTTACAGCTGACAGAATCATGGTTAAAGTACTTGCTTCATCTTGCTACAATGGACAACACAAATGTATTTTCACGTGTTACAAGATGTTTTTTAAGGCATTGCGAGATTTGCACGCCTCAGCGTGCTTCTATTGTTTGTCTGTTATTCCATTGTTTCAGATGTGTATATAAGTATTATATTATATTTCCGTTATGTCCGATTCAGAGAGGTCAAACGGTTCTACACGCGGTGAATTTTTTCGCGGTGCACAATTCTTCGGCTAACGACGTTGGTTCGGGAAGGTTAAACGAAACAACGCGCGAAGAATCTTCTCGTGGCATTCAGCTTAAACTCCGACTGTCGAAGAGGCGAATCCACTGATTTTTCAGCAGGTCTTTGGCTTGTTTAAATCGTATCTGAATACGCGGCTTGAAGGGATGAGTCGAAGAACAAGATAGAGAAAGACACGGTCGAATTAAATTCAAAGGAAACCAGAAACAATTCAAGTTTAACTCTCAGTTAGATTCTATTTTGAACTAAATTCAGAGTGCCACTAATCCGCCGAATATTCCAGAAATTAACAACCTTATTGCTGAAGGCAAAACTCTGATTCACATGAGGCAAAAGTTCATCGAAATTACCGACAGGACTAAAGAAGGTTGGCTAGTAGTCAAAGGATACGAGTCATACGACTTGGCGTCGGGTCCGGAAGACCAGAAGAAGTTGAGGAAAGCAATGGAATCCGCTAGCAGAAAAGTAAGGCCAACTCCGATGGAAGACGTAACGAAGATAAGAAGTCGAAATATGCTGCTGATAATCAGCTTTTTCGTGGTGAGTTCTTACTCGCGTTCGATGTTTGCGCGTTTACTTTGTAATTACTCATGCGCAGTAAGCGCATGAGGTATAAAATGGGTTGCGTTTCTTCGTCTTTTTGTCACATTAGTGCATGCAAATGTATGCACGCATATATTATTACTAACCGGGTCGCAGGTCACATAAAAATTCTATAAAAATGGCTGCCGCGCTCGGCAAGTGCTTGGTTTTCAAAACCATAGTTTTGTCTTGTCGGAATAATAACACACATTCAAAATACTCAAAATGGAAAGAGAAAGCTTTAAAGAATACTCAGAAGCCGCTGTAGTGGAGAAAAAGGAGAGCTGTAAGCGACGAGCGACGAAATCTTGCTTCAAGTTTTATCAGTGCGGGGCGATCAAATCCGAAGAAGCGGAGTTTTAAAGAATTTTCAAGAAGGCGAGGGACTTTACCATAAAGGAAATTTCATTTTTCGGTGAGAATTTATGTTGATACCAATTTGTGATTGACTTTTTCTTTGTGTCATACTTGTTATTCTAGACCGAGAAAAAGTTGCTTTTGTGAGCTTTTGTGCACTCTAAACAAAGAGTCAACGGACTGTCGCGTAATACAGTTTTTGAGAATTGCTAAAATTGAAAAATAACACGGTCGTTTACTGATTTTATTGCTTTTAAAAGTAGTCTTTTCAAATGTAACAGAAAGCAGTCACGGTTTGGGAAACATTAGACGCAAACTTGTTCGAATGTTTTCTTCATGAAGCCAATAATCATAGTAAGGCACACTAGTAAATATAATTGAATTAAATAGCGCTTTCTGAAATACAATGTAAAGTTTGCTTTCAAGATTTTTTGATTCGCGAAAATATTATGCGAATCATCTTTACGGATAAAAAATCTGAGTCAATTAGAAAATCTGAGTGTCGAGAACATAGCGATTTTATAGTATGCACAAGCTCGGAGAATTCGTCAACTACAAAACCAAAATAATTTTTCGAAGCGCTTGGCATTTCCAAACAAAGATAGAATACTCACAGGAGGTTTCTGAATGAGGCCTTCGAGATTTTAGCATATTTGACAGCATCGGAGGCTCAAGTTGTGTTGTTTCAGTCACCATTTTGATCACGTCAGTCCTCCAACATGGCCGCCGGTTTGTGACGTCATCCGCACACACACTATTAAGTGGCTGTCCGCCTAAGATCCTCATAACCAAAATTGGTCATGAAACAGATTTTCTTCAATTCTTGCATGTGAATTACACTTTGTCTAGTAACTATAAAAATACATTTCGTTTGCTCTCAAAATGTTTTCTTCAGCAATTTACAGGAGGGTCCCCTGGGGGACCAAATTTGATATTTTTTTAGTCTGAAAAATGAAAAATTTCCCTAACTTTGGCAACTTCTCACAACACTTAAAATTTGATGCAGATTTAAATTCTACTGTTGTTTGACAGGTACAAGTCCAGTTATTATTACAACGTTATAAAAGTTTCCATATCGTTGTTCCAAGTGGTTAAACATTAAACTTCTATCAACCCACTTTCACAGCTTGTAATAAAACAGGAAAAATGGGTTCACAAAAATTCCTCTAAACCAAAAGTGGATCGTCGTACAGCAATTTCCTTGCAGCCATAGAACAATAACGACTTAATCTTAAATATCATGAAAAAAAATTGTGCGGCCAGTTGGTTTTAAGACCACGAGGACACTTTGAAATAACGGTATTTACGAATTATGCAAATTAGGAACCTCAACCTCAGCGTGTAAATACAGTGCAAATGTGACCCGAACAATGTTGTTTTCCATCAGAGAAACACAAAAATAGTTTCAAACTACAGCAGAATACAAAATTATACTAGTATACGTGAGTATACAGCAGTATTGAAATTGTTGATAGCCTTCAAAGCGCTCATTAACTGTCCTCGATTCACACAAAATCCTGCAAAATACTGCTTCGTTCAACGACCGCTAATTTTGCTCGAGAAGTAAGTTTACAAAAGAGTCTTCATCTGTAATTATTAATCTGAAAATAAAGCATCAAAAACACGACATAATGCGTATATTGTTAATTCAGAGCTTACTGCCTTGAACTGATACAGACTGATATTAGTGACTGCCATCTTGGTGTATGCTTTCAAATTCGAGAGCTAAACATAGTTTTATACCCTCATTTATATAAGATTCCTCAGTGGAATAAAGCTTCTGTAAATGCTACAGCTATTTCATTTAAAATGATAATATAATATATCACATGTTCAGTTCAACACTGATATGTCAATATCGATGAAACCAACATCACTCTCAAAATTATTTGGTGTGGCAACTCCTCATAACCCGGATAGTCATACGCAAGAAACGCAGAAACTACTATTTCGTTTTATGAAAACAAACAGACAAACAAAGAACAAAAAATGCATTAGTGTAGTTAAACCAGACTTGCCACGCGAGTGTTGTCGGCATAAAAACAAACACGCGTCATTTGTAATTACAGCCGTGCATATGGTATGATTCATTTTGTCTGGTCAGCGGATACCATCCTGACACATGTATCATGGCGAGCTACCATGGCGAAAGCGTGAAGGAAATCAGTGTTTTGATTCAAGTATTTACCCATACGCAAGCAGATTGACACTTCCAGGCTTCCTCAATGCACTCTCAGTGATAAGCATGGATGAAATTTAAATGAATGACGAGCGACTGAATGTGGAAAAGGCCGCAGGTACCAAAGAAAGCATACACCAAGATGGCAGTCACTGGCAGTCACTGTCAGTCTGTATCAGTTCAAGGCAGTAAGCTCTGAATTAACAATATACGCATTATGTCGTGTTTTTTGATGCTTTATTGTCAGATTAATAATTACAGATGAAGACTCTTTTGTAAACTTACTTCTCGAGCAAAATTAGCAGTCATTGAACGAAGCAGTATTTTGCAGGATTTTGTGTGCATCAATGACAGTTAATGGGCACTTTAAAGGCTATCATCAATTTCAGTACTGCTGTATACTGATGTATACTAGTATAATTTTGTATTCTGCTGTAGTTTGAAAATATTTTTGTGTTTCTCTGATGGAAAACAACATTGTTCGGGTCACATTTGTACTGTATTTTCACGCTAAGGTTGAGGTTCCTATTTTGCAAAATTCGTAAATACCGTTATTTCAAAGTGTCCTCGTGGTCTTAAAACCAACCGGCCGCACAATTTTTTTTTTATGATATTTAAGATTAAGTCTTTATTGTTCTATGGCTGCAAGGAAATTGCTATACGACGATCCACTTTTGGTTTAGAGGAATTTTTGTGAACCCATTTTTCCTGTTTTATTACAAGCTGTGAAAGTGAGTTGATAGAAGTTAATGTTTAACCACTTGGAACAACGATATGGAAACTTTTATAACGTTGTAATAATAATTGGACTTGTACCTGTCAAACAACAGTAGAATTTAGCTCTGCATCAAATTTTAAGTGTTGTGAGAAGTTGCCAAAGTTAGGGAAATTTTTCATTATTCAGACTAAAAAAATATCAAATTTGGTCCCCCAGGGGACCCCCTTTAAATTGCTGAATAAAACTTTTTGAGACCAAACGAAATGTATTTTTATAGTTACTAGACAAAGTGTAATTCACATGCAAGAATTGAAGAAAATCTGTTTCATGACCAATTTTGGTTATGAGGATCTTATGCGGACAGCCACTTAATTTTTATATATAATTTATACGCGCGCGATCAAGCGGTAAGGCAGTTTTGACTTTTCAATTAATTTCTCGCTCTGCTGCACTTTTCCTCGTTTCCATTTTTTGCTCCAAAAATGTATACATTTTCGTACTCGTTAAACCACCCCTTTTCCTTCCTTTGAGTTGTTCTAAATAAAATAGCTTTTGTTGACATAATGATTTGATGTAACCTTAACCCTATTCAGCCTGGGCTTTTTTTGAGTTCCTGAGCCAGGGGGGGGGGGCACATTGTGCCCCTTCGTAACTTCAAGAACATTAAGGCTATGACAATGAAACCAAGAGGGTACATAGTACGTCCAAAACTGTCTCCTTTGCGGTCCGCACAATGGAACGATGACGTCATATGACGTAGTTATTAGGTAATTAGTTATACGGCCGCCATCTTGGATCCGCCATCTTGGATTTCTGAATTTTTTTAAAACCTCTTAAAAACCGTCCAAATTGACGCAGAATTAATCAAAACCAATAAATAAACGCTAAATGACGTAAAAATACAAAAGTTATACCAATAAACATTGTTTTTCTTCATTCAAAGGTATAAATATGCAAATTTCCAAAAACATGGCTGTCAAAATCTTGTTGCCATGGAAACGTCAAGTCACGTGATCAATAAATTGTCATATCAAATGGTTGCCAGATAAATTTTAGGAAAAGTCACAAAGTTTGATGGCGTTTGAATACATATTAAAGAAGTTATGAATGTTGAAAGTTAGCGCGGGCACTTTGTGCCCCCCCCCCCCCCCCCCACCCCCCCAGGCCGAATAGGGTTAATGCGTTTTGTTATTTTTTTTTTATTTGAACTTAAACAAAGTGCGAAATTTATTTGAACTTAAAACAAAGTGCGGGTTTATTGTTTTAGCACGCACATGTAATTGACTGCTTTGTTTATTTTTCCGAGGTGCTAATTTTCCATGCAAATTTAGAGTTCAGTGTTAGCATAATTAAAAGTGTGAACTTTGAAGCTACCGGTAAAGTTATAAAAACTTAAAGTGGGTGATGGCTGGGGAAATGAAAATCGACAGAGTCTAGCGATGAAGCGGCTATAGTGAAGAATGTTGCGGTAAATACGAATAAGAAGCGATTTTTAATACTGTGCAATTGTATTCAACTTTATTACATATAATCACAACAATCACATTCGTCTTCACTCTCATCATGTTTCCGTTCAAAGTTTTTATAGAATAAAAATGCACTTGTGTTGTCCATTGTACCAAGATGAAGCACGTACTTTAACTATGATTCTGTCAGCCGTAAATTAAGTCTTTCTTGAACTTTTTGTTGTAAATCCATCCATATTGTCTTTAAATTAATGCGCTTCCTTGCCGCTTCATAATATACAACCCATATTTCATCCTCTTCCATCATTGTTCACTTTCATTGATATCGGGTATTCTTTCGGACTATTCCTAATATTATTTTCGTTTTGAACACTAGAACGTTTTCACTCAGAGAAATGTTGACAATTGTGAAGCTTTGCCTTGACATGTCCATGAGTGACTGCAATCGACCGGGGCTCGTAAATACTCAAACGCCCGCGAGTAGCCGCGGGACAAATCAAAGGGCTCTTAAAGCCATCTCGTTAATGCGTTAGAACGTGAGTTTAATAAAAAGGAACAATCCTGATAGTGAAAGGTAGTAGGTTCCGGCGCTCTCATTGCGTTAAGGGTGGCGCAATTTCTGCTAAAAATAGCCCAACACGTCCTTAACATGGCTTTGCGTGGGGCCAACGCTCACGGTTTCTGATAATGGCTCCTGGCAAAATATGTTGTTCTTGTCGTTTACATTAGATTCGGCATATGTGAAGGAGCCTAATTTGATTGCATTATACAGTAGATTTACTTTTGCGCAAAATTAACGTTAATGTCCGTTTTTAGTAGTCATTGAATGGCTTTTGGTTTTATTCCTAAGATTAAATAAACGACAACATTTAGAACAACACCGATTTGGCGTGCGACTATGGAATGCTTTACCTGAAAATATTAAAAAATCTGCCAGTCGAAACTTATTTAAGAAACAAATACATGAAATACTTATTAATATTTTTAAACAAGAAAATGCGTATCTTACACCATCTTCAATTCTTGAATTAATTAAAAACTTGTAAACTGTATCAATCCTGTAACTACGACCAGTATAGTGTAATCTCTTTCTTCTTTCTTTACTGTTTTTTTTTTTAATTTATTATTTTAATCTACTATTTATTGTAATCTGAACTGCTGTAATCTGAACCCTCGTAATAAGCCTAACTTAATTATATCTACCCGCCTCGACTAGTTTTTTTTTAAACTATTTGTGGGTAGGTACTATTTAAATCAATATTTGTTATTTAATAAAGTGTTTTGTTGTTGTTGTTAAAAGTCTATCAGGCACGTACTTGGGGTAGACTTATAGAATATTCTAAAGCTGGGCTAAAATGCTTTTAGCGACGAGCAGGATTTCTGTTAGGGCTGTCACCTTTTATAACAAAAAATTTCCACGAATAATCAGTAGTTTGTGAACTTCAGTGAGCTGAATTTTAAAGATTCCCCATTTTAAAGATTCCCCGTTTTAACCTCTCTCTAATACCGACACCGAAGGGGTAGAACAAAGTATCCGAGAGCGATTTTGTAATAATCTGCACTTGGTGCTTGCGTAAACGGCAGCGACGTGAAAAATGTAAACAATAGACAGCAAAAACCACGAAGATAAATCAAATGGCGCGTTATTTCTGCTGGTATCTGTTGTTGATGTCCTTAATGTCACAATCACTAATTGGTTTTTAATGTAATAGTAAGTAATTTTGATACAGCACATTGGTAATCGGATGCCAGTGAACATCAGGCAATGACAAAGCGTCAGTTTTCGACACTTGCGATAAGAGAAATAAAGTGGAAATCTTACTATTACTTTTTAGACCGAAGTAACGCGACTTGTTGCTTGTGTTTATTATAGCCGGCGTAAGGACAAGAGCTCTTTTAGCAGCCAGCAAATCAATAAAAGTCGTGAGTAACAAGAGTCTCGAGTGTGACTGTAAATAAATTTCATGTATTTGACTGAGGGGAAACTTCAACTTGATTGTATTAGGTCATAGCCGCAATATTGCGGTAAGCTTATTTTTTACACTGACACGGTTCAATATTTTTTAAAAATTAAACGCAAGGATTTTTGACAAACGCAAAAAGAAAAATACAGTACATCAGTTTCATAATGTTTTACGCGGTCTTGGATTAGTCTGTCGTTTTATTTATTTGGACGTGAAAAATGGCTGGTAAAATGGTCATTTGTCAGTCACGTGTGGCATTGCGGTGGTGAACTTTTTATTTTTCCTACGATCGAAAGGTTCATGTTCAGTGTCCGGGGTGAGGGTGAGGGCGGGGAGGGGGGTGGGGGGGGGGGGGGGGGGGGGGGGTAAATCGAACATTCAATCTTTCCGAAGAGTACATACGCGACAAAGATTTTATGTACAACGCAATAATGTCATATTATTCCGCGAGACATTGAGTTATGGGAGCAACTGATGAGGTTCACTTTAGAACAGAAACTGGAGTCTTGCTAACGTAAAGGGTAAGGTGTAAAGGCTTTAAAATTCATTCGTGAACTGCAGAAGTGGTCAGAAGTAGTGGAGGCTCATCAACGGTTTTTAAGTCTGAAATCAGTGCTTGTAAGTGAATTTTTTTCAGTTGAGGCATTACAGAAATGCAATTACAATGTTCTTTAAAATAAGCGTGACTATATTTAGAAACGCTAAGTAGTGCGTGCCATCTAAGTTATGATAAGATTTCGAAGCCTCCTGAAGTTTAATTGAGTTTATACGTGTAGCCACTTTAGCACTAGTCCTTTTTCAACAGACCATTCCAATAAAATTGAAAAGGCCTTTGAGCTACAAGCATCATTGCGTTCGACTGAAAGGAGAACACTTTCTAATCCCGTCGTGGATCTCCTGTGTCAAGTGGTATGCCTGTGTTCTCAGCCATGAAAAATCGAAATTTCCCACTTCCGGCGTGGTACCCTAGGTCTGTGTTTTCATAAGGATAACTTTAAATTGGTATGTTGAAACAAAATGAAGACGAATTAGAATTTAAAGAGATTGGTTGTCGGAAATAGCGTTTAAATGTAAGGGTTGGCGACATTGAAAAATTGTTTAAGATTGGTCTGTTAAATGTTGTTTGATGTTTAATATTTTCTTGTAACTTTTTCAGTTGTGGGTGGACTGAAATATCTATGTTTTCTGGTTTTCGATTAGCGGTACGTCTGTTAGTGTTAAATGGGCTAATTAGGCTAATTACGTAGTTGTCAATTCTTGTTAAAGGCAAGATTTGACGCAGTTGTATCTTGTTATCGATATCGATGTGAATTTTTTTGGAAAGTGAAGCGGACATTGATTTTTCTTATGTGGAGAGTTGAAAAAGAAATGGCTGCATAAGTTAATGTTATAAATGGGTTATTTGCGAATACATAGTAGTTCTGACTTTTTTTATTTGAAAGTCGAGAGTTTTCTATTTCCGGTATCATGTGTTTGGTAACTATCAGGGATTAAATGGATGTTTTTGAGTTTAAGAAATCAAGTGGTTTGTATTTGATTGCTATTTGAAGTTAATTCTTGGAAAAACTGTTGATAGTTTTTGGTTTTAGGAGTGTATTGTCCGTTACGAATGAAGTTGCGTGTTTTCGAATTCTTATTTAACATGTGTAGATTTTATCTGTGGTTGAAACCACAGAAACAATACTAAAATCCTAGATAAGAAACAATCTGTCAGGCGATGAGGTCATAGCTCTAAAAGAGTTGAAAAACAACTCTACTATAAACCTCAAAAAAGCGGACAAAGATACAACAACAGTCATGATGAATAAGACAGAAACAATAAAAGAGGCCCAACTGCAACTCGACAGGTTGTTAAAATGCTTGCTTTTATGGGGCGCCGTTTGTAAAAAAAATATTTAGCTCCTTTTGGGTCATTTTTCTCATTATTTACTAAATAAGACTTGGTGATATGATATCCTAAATTATTATTTCAAATGAGTTCCCGTGATTTAAATAATGTGTTTATGATTTGAAATCACCACTTGCTGATTTGAAAACAGCCTTGATTTCAAATGACAACCCTGTGATTTGATATCACGCGATTTATGGTTTAGTCAACCTACGATTTAAAACCACGGAAACACTTATTTGAAATAACAAGTCATTATTTGATATCAGTGAAACCATGATTTAACTAAATAAGTTTGATTTATGGTTTAGTTAACCTCGATTTGAAACCACGAAAACACGTATTTGAAATAACAAGTCATTATTTGATATCAGTGAAACCATGATTTAACTTAATAAGTTAGATAACTTAAATCATAATCGGTCCCGTACATGTGACAAGTCACGCGATCTATTGCGCGGGAAAACATAAACACGTCGGACGAATTATCAATAATCAAGGTCGATTGCTTCTGCCTTCTCCCAAGCAGTTCAAACGGCGGTCGATGAGGCCCTGTTACGTCAGGGAATATGACATCAACAAGCTCGAGCTCCACTTCCACTTAACAACAAATTTGAAAGATTATTGATACCGTAGGTAACGTGAGATATGAAACTAAATAAGAACTTTAATACCTTTCTGGTGACGTAGCGTGAGATAATTATGACAAGTTCATGACATCCCAATACCCTAGGGAAATTAGCAATAGGTCCGGGGGTGCTCCCAAAAAATTTTAGTGGCGGTATGTGACGACCTTCTTGAAATCCTAACCGGTTTAACCAACCATATCCCCAATGCCCTAATATAGCTTCTAAAAAGAAGAAACAACTAACCCCCCCCCCCCCCCCCCCCCCCCGGACAAATGTTAACAAAGTTAACAATTAACTTTTGTTAACAACTTTTGTCCCTTTTTTGTATTGATTCCTAAATCTCGTTTATGCGCATGCGCATTAACGAGATAAAAACTGCACTGGATTTATAAATACGAAGGAACTAATAAACCAAGGCTGACTGTACAACTGGGATTATAATATACTTTCCAATATTTCGTCAGGCACGGCCTGACTTCTTCAGGGAATAAATAGACTACAAGAAAAACGGTAACGTTAGCATTGTCCGTTGGCCCTTGCAGATATTTCCAAAGTGTTGATTTAATGGCTTTATATCATTTTTATGAGTATAGTGCTCTGCTTTCAAGGTCCTTAGGCTATAAGGAAACGTCTCTATTACTATTGTAGTTTCCAAATAAAGAAAACAAAATAAACGGCAACAGTGTACAATTCCTTTACTTACTGCAGTTTCTCTCGTCAGAATTATCACGACAGTCATCATCTGTATCACACCTCCATGAAGCTGATATACAGCGACCGTTGTCACATGTAAATTGATCTGAACTGCATGTCGGATAACCTGAGTTAACAAATAGAAAACATATATTTATATGTAATAACGACGCACCGCCGTGTAGCACAAATGTTTTTTATTGATTTCTTTGAGGTATAAAAGGAAAATATTTTGATACTCTTATTGCAGTTTCTCTTATCAGATTGATATTTGTGGTTCTTGAGACAGTTTTGGTCTTCGTAAAACCCCAGGGAGCGGGCGTTCTCGACAACTTTTTGTACGGGGATGCTCCGCTCCAAGGTGCAAACCTTTACACTTTTATATACCGCTTTTTTGACAGAAAAGGTCACCCTTTCATATACCTTCCATATTAAATGGTAATTCTTTCGTATACCTACAAAAGAAACACTGCATCTCTATACTATACCCTTGAAATAAACCGTATGCAACGATATCCACGGAAAAACATCAAGCATTACCACTATTGATGTTAGCCAAACAATAAAAATCTTTATTACCACTATTGATTTTAGCCAAACATTCTTTATTCACTTCAGTACATGTATAAACATTAAAATACTTAAATAGACGAATTAGCCATCACGTGCGTCTGTTTGAAATATTTTGATAGGCCCTTTTTATATACCTAAGGGACTGTGCAATAATTACCTGGAGAGGGGCGGGGGGCAGTAAAACGAGAGGGGAGGCACAATGTAAACTCACAGCCTTAGGGAGGGGGGGGGGGGGTGACATGTACAACAACAACAACATTTAGCTTGATTTGCATGACTGTAGATTTTACAATATTGCAAAAGCTTACAACTAACTAACAAAAGGAAAGAAAACAAAAGTGAATAATTAAATTACATTGGTGACAATTTTATCTCGAGAATCAAAACAAGATGAAATAAATTTAATTAATTGCATGTTTAGAAAGTAAATGGAAGAATTCATTAATTCTATGATCAATTCAGTTACAGGTAAATGGCTAATATTTGGTATAAAAGTTTGTATTTTATTGTAAAAATTATCTCTTATTGTTGCGTATTTTGAACAATAGAAAAGAAAATGGATTTCATCTTCGATTTCATTTGAACCACAAACATGTAAATTTCTGGATAAGTAGGGGGGGGGGGGACAACTGAAAAACTGACTTTAAGACTCAAATACCAAAGATATTTCACTTAAAATTATACTCATTACTTTCCGGACTGATTTATATAATACTTATATGGCATTCAAAAATAAAACAGAACTAACAGTTATTTAATTATAGTAACAGAGCCATGAGCAGTTCACCAATCTGGTCACATCACTAAAAATGATACTCATTACTTTCTGCGACTATTTTTAAGTAATATAAATAAAACATGGCTTATATGACATCAAAAATATAACAGAACTAACAGTAATTAATAGCAGAGCCACGAGCAGTTCACCAAAATGTCTGGTCACATGACGTTTTACCGTATTTCCAAATATCACAACAGGGGTGAATCCAGAATCTCAAGAGGAGGGTGTTCCCAACAGCAAACCAACAACAAATGCCGATTGACATTAAATGTACAGAAATTTTAAGCCCAAAGTAAGTATCACATGAACCTCAGGACACCCCTCTAGATTCACCACTGGACGTACCTAATTAATAAACTGGAAACGCAGGTAACAAGACTGAAATTAACTTGACAAGATTATCAAAGTGATACATGTTTTTGTTGGTGTTTAAGAGCTTGATGATAAAAACTCTTCTCCCATAAAGCATTTATAGTTTAACAGGTCTCCTAAACAAGCTTTATCAGTGTGAGACGTAAACAAAGCAAGAATATCTAGATCGACATTATCGATCTGTGGCACTCCATACTTCTCTGGCTCATATTCACCAACAACTGGTTTCCCCCCCCCCCCCCCCCCCCCCAGTGAAAGAAAAATATAACAGAAGCTCTACTCTTTCGATTTTCCACAGCCAAAGAATCCTTTTTCTGGCATTCCTTTTGTCTTCCTTCTTTCTTCTGGATTTTGATACGTTGGTTTTGGAACCAATAGAATAGGTGGCCTTGTATTTATTTGATGCAGTTTCAAGGTCCTCAATCAGTTGAGCAATATTATTTTGAATACCAGTTGAGATTGAGTGTAGGGTGTCTGAATTAAATTTATGGTGGCAGGTAAGGCCTGTTTGTAGCTTTCCTGTTCTCTCACTAAAAAGACTGTCATCATGGGCTGCAATTTTATCTTTAATAGTTTCCACCTTTTCCTTTGGTTTGTTCACTTCAGCTTCACACCTTGAAATGTTGCTGCTGTCATGCGGTCTGGGGCGGTATTTCTCACACAAAAACCGCCCAGCACAAGCTGGATTGTCACTTATCATGTATTCATAGCTGGCTTCAAATTTCCTGACATCTTGAGCTATTGAGTATTGTCTATCCCCCTCTGCTATGAACATTTTTCTCATGACACTGGGGTCACTACCTACCCTCTCTTTGAAACTGTCATAGAACCGTGGTAACAACTCATTTCCAAACAAGCTAATATTCCTGTTAGCATTTGGAACCCACCCATACTTCTTGTGTTTCCACTTCTGCTGAGGCTGTGCAGTGTAAAAGCTCCTTAAACCCCGTTCGTCATTGCCTGGGTTGACAGATTGCTGTACAGGTGTCGAGGAATTCGAAGAGCTGCTGTCATCACGTTTGTGTTCTACGGCCAACATGGCGGACAAAGCTACTACTGATGCTATTTCGGAGATTAAAGATTGTATATCTTTGCAGGGTCCTCTCACTCTTATCTCTCGGGCGAGACTGAATGAAGTCCTGTTTAAATCTTTGCAGACATCAACAGTCGAACAAAACCGGGATAAGCTCATTGGTTTCATAAAGAGAACGAAAGGTCAGTTGAAGCAGCAGAAATTAGAGGGCCTTATCGCTGTTTTGGATAGTCTGTCAGTGCCATCAGCATATGAAAGAGAATTTACTACGACTGGTCGATGTAAGGGATATCTTGAATTTGATTTAGCATTCGACTTGTATGCGGATTTTGTTTACACGAACGACAGAGAATATATCACTTTGCAACAACAGAGAAACCAATTCCGGGAAGACCTCCTACATCCAGAGCACGGACTTTGTGTTTATATCTTTAGATGCCAGGGAACTGAGTTTGTCATATTACAGAATGATCAAGTAGAATTTTTGAGATTGTTGACTGCAAGTTATTTTTTTATTATTATTTTTAGATCGAGTAGAAATACCAGTTGTAATTGTAGATTAACCCTAAGACCTCCTTGAGAATTGTACTACGACCTCTGTAATTCTTCTTTTTATATTTCTCAGTCAACAAGGTTGATTATTGTTGCAATATCTAACGCTGTTTCTAGGTTGTTGCAGAGAAAGTCATGTTTAAAGAAACTAATGAGGATCAGACATCTTTGTCGTGGGAATTTGTTCAAGGATTTCTCAGCACCCTAGACTCAGAATGGAGCAGGCTGGTGGTTAGAGGATCGTTGTCAAGAATGATGTCAGGTGTGTTATGGGTGGAGTATAGTTAAAATCAAGGTTCAAAATCACCCCTGTTTGGATGCTTATAAACTCTGAGTTTTGTGGTTAATTTACTTCAATCTTAAAATAATGCAGTTAAATGTTTTTACTAGATAATGGATCGAGTTCAGTTTTTAACTTCACAACTCCCAAACAGCACCTGTTTGGAATTATTGTATCTCCAAATATTAAAGTCACTCCAGTGTAACTCCACTTTTATCTATTTGGCGGTATTGTTACTAATCTTTGGTTGTTATTTTTAAATTATACGTAGAGAGGCAGTTACACGATGTTGGAATAAAGCCTACCACTGGAAATGCTTCTCTAAACAAAATAAAAACTGTCATCGAGGAGTCTAAAAATGCTAAAGTAGCAGCCCAGGATATTGTTGACCTTAGAATAAAAGAAAGCCTACATCATCTCTCTGAGAATAGCAAAACGTTACGAGACAGCTTGTCAAACGTTATGCTGTCGGAAGCTAATAGGAGACAAATTGAAGCCCAGTTATCAGCCAGTGACGAAAGAATTCAGCGAAAAGTGGTATTACAGTCCAACAAAGACTCGGTGGCATTTAAAGCGATGGTTTCAAGAGTCGCCCAAAGTCTCGTTGAGGAAAACAGAATCAAAGACAGACAAGTAGGTGCAGGGCGACCCAGCATTCTTGACGAGGAAACTCTTCAAATGGTAGTGCAGACGCTTGAAAGTGAGTGTAATGCTGAACGAAGACGACGGGACTCAGTCATGTACTGCGACAGAAGTCGAATTAAAGAGTCTGATCTTCTGGAAATCGCAAATTTCTATCTGGAGCAGAAAGGGAATCCGTGCCTTAAGAGTTAACGAACTGTTGCTTTGTGGCAAAAGCCAAGAAAAAGTAACAGAAGGGAAGCACAACGTTATCAACGTCATCAAAACTCTTCTGTAAAAAGCCTGAAAAAACCTTAGAAGATGCCCATGTAGATACTCACCACCAACGCGCACATATCAAACTCGTCCGAATGGACGTATACAACGAGGACTCGCCGGTTAAATCCCTTACACTTGACATAAGTATGGACGACAAAGCAACTGTCAAAGCTGGGACGGACGTTGGATGGCTGGGTACTTAAGGCAGAGGTGTTTTTATGTCTACCCAAGAACCTCAGCAATATAGAGGACACGACTTTGTTGGAGTCGAGAGTCAGCTAACACCAAGTGCATTTAGAGTCATGAAATGGAAAGTCGCTGATGTCAATGAGAAACCATCACTAGTTCGCACATATGATCAGTCTTTTGTTACTGTGCGGCCAAAAGATAAAACAATGCTAGGTTCGTCTGGAGCTGTGTGGGCTTCTGAACAGATTCGTTTATTTGAAGAATATCCTGCCGTTTATTGCCTTCCAACCTCCTTGCCACCACTAACAAGCACATTTCTACTAAGGGTGCAACATCAGTGCCATCTCTATTCATTCTGTACATGCGAGGATGACGACACTGATTTACAGGCATTGATTTTGTATGAAGAAGAAAGAAAAGCCCACCTACTCGATGGCCTTAGAGCTGCTCTTAAAGAGTTTAAAGAGATGGGCGATGGGACTCCAGAAATCAGTCAATGCCACCAAAATGAAATGATATCGATACTCCAGTCTTTGGAACATCTTCTCGAGAGGCTGAGGTCATGTAATATTCCACAAGATGTTGGTGACATTTCGAAACACTGCCAAAGCCTTTTTGATGAGATAAAGAAGTTTCCTGATCGACCTCGGCCATATCCTAACATATTGGAACTTACCGATAAAGGACCAGGAGCTGGCGTCCATAACGCCCAAGTGAACGACCTCTTTGTCTTAGTATGTCTGTTACTAGAGTCTGATCACCGCATTCGTCTGCACAGGGCACCTCACGACTCTGCACAGAACGAAGCAGAGAGAACTAATGCAGCCATCGGAGAAGCGCTGACGTCGGGTAAGCCTGTCGAGCCACCAAAAGACCCCTTTCATGGACTAACAACTGAGGAGATTGATAATATGACGTTGAAAGAAATAGACCAACATTGTGTTTAGTGGAAGGTGCGGAATACTTGGGCAATGGCTGGAGAAATTTCCTCCCGAATCAACGACGAACCCGACCCCGGGAAGCATGACTTTCTCGTTTCCGTTACCAGCTACCCTCAAGAGAAGCAGATTTTATTCTTCTTGGCTAAATATCCAATCAAATGGAACAAATCTTCCTAGCATACAAAAAGATCGATGTGTGGGAATGCTTTGTTTGAAAAGCTTCAGAAATTAAAAGAAGACCATGTTCGTCAGGGGCAGTACTTCCTTGAGTACCTTATGTGTTCCTGCACTCCAACGTGCGATGGATGCATCAATGAAGGTTGGACAAGAGGTGTTCCTGTCAAACGTTCTCCAGTTCCAACCCTAGATGCTACTTCGCCTGGAAAGTATTTACCATTCACTACGGCAACGTCCACTGAAGACCAGATCGACAAGTTTCTCCCAAGTGTCCAGATAAAGAAATTGTTCAACGAGGGAAAATTGCCCTCCTCTGAAGAAAGGTCTTTGCAAGACGTATGTTCCCAGTACAACGTGGACGAAACTGCATGTAAAAGTTATGTACAGCACCTTGAGTTCCTCGATGCAAAAGCTAAAAAAAGAGTAAGAGAAAGGAACACTCTTCCGCTTATTTCTTGGACAATTGAAAAAGATGTAAAAGCGCTTACAAACAAGCAGCTGAAAATGTATCTAAAGCAAAAAGGTCTCAAGATAAGTGGAAGCAAGACTGAGTTGATTCATCGAGTTCTCACCCACGCACGCGGGGACCTTAGTGCCAGAGATGCTGTAGAAGATGAGGAATCTCCCAATTCATGCGAAGACGTCACAAGCTCAGAATCCAGTGATTCTAATGACTCTTCAAACGGCTCTTCAACATACATAGGAGAGTCATTTGAAGTGATGTTTGTACCGGAGGAAGAAATCGAACAAGTTAACTAGGTATGAGGGAATCAATGGGAGGAGACTTTTTTCAAAGGTGGGGGGGGGGGGGAGGGCATCCTTAATGTTATCATTATGTGAGGGGGGGGGGGGGTTGAAATTAATTTTTGCTTAATGAGAGGGGGGTATGACTTAGTTTTGGGCCATATTGCACCCATTTTACTGCCCCCCTCCAGGTACTTATTGCACAGTCCCTAAATGGCAGTTTACCCTACCCTTTTCTATTATTCATCTCGTGAAATTCAAACCTCTTTATATACCTCCAGCTTCAAAAAGGTACCCCTTTTGGGCGGAGAATCCCCGTATAGCCCATTATGGGGAGTACCCCGCTCCGGGGTAAAAACCGCACTCGGAAGACGATTTCGTCCGTTTTGGTTGCCACATAGTCACTTTAGTTGATATCGGGTATTCTTTCGGACTATTCCTAATATTATTTTCATTTTGAACACTAGAACGTTTTCACTCAGAGAAATGTTGACAATTGTGAAGCTTTGCCTTGACATGTCCATGAGTGACTGCAATCGACCGGGGCTCGTAAATAGTCAAACGCCCGCGAGTAGCCGCGGGACAAAAAACTGCAATGGATTTATAAATACGAAGGAACTAATAAACCAAGGCTGACTGTACAACTGGGATTATAATTGCTGCGGAGCGAGCGCAGCGAGCGAGCAGCAACATAATCTGGATTTAAGAGAAAGTATGTAAGCTGGGACGAATTCTCGAATTCATCACTTTTTACCAGAATGCATTGCGTTTAACCAGAATGCACCGCGTTTAGCCAGAATGCACTGCGCTCTGTCGGCATGAAATTTTCGTTAAACATTTTCGTTACGTGGATCAAAGCGTCTTTGGTCACAGACGTCTCGGTGTTATGTGAATATTCCCGGGAAATATTCTTATTCGTTGGTTATTTCGAAAACTAGCGTGTCATTACGCGCCATTGTTTTTACCATGCAATATGAGCAAGCAGCAACATAATCCGGATTTAAGGACGTTCACGCTAATTGTTTATGCGCATCCTTACTGCGCACGCAATTCATGTCGCAACGCCATGCTACGTCATGCACGAGCGCGCGCGCAAGAGAAGAAATCTAAGCACCTAAAGGACTGGTAGCTGTTGCGTTAACTTTGCTTAGATTTAACTCGCTTGGATGGTCGGTGACCCCCAATTTTTTTTGATAGATAATTTTCTTTGCCACTTTTCGAAAAATGTGAAAAAATGAACAAAAAAATCAATGTAGGAAGTTTATTTTTTTTTCCATTTTTCTACCCGCGCGACATCGAATCCTGCCAATTTGCGGCTGTCAGAGTTTGCAAATGCTGTTGTTTAAAGATTAAATTTACTTTAAAAAACGTCACCAGTTGAATGCATTTGCTGAACAGACCTACTCGCACAAAATTTGGTAAAGAAAATTGCATTTTAGAGATTTATTTGCAATATTTGCTGCGGAGCGAGCGCAGCGAGCTTTATAGAAAAATTTCATTTCGATTTGGACTTGAAATCAAACGGGGGGAGGGGGTATGATGCGTCACACAATATTTATTTTTATTAAAATGTTTCACTAATTTATAGCACTCATCACCACAGTTTTGACGTTACGAAAGCATAATCTCCTGAATCCGATTACACGTATTTTTTTTTCATTACCTGTAAATTTAGGGCTTCCAAAAATTTATTGGAAACCGGGGAGAGGAAGGGTCAAACAATCTTGCCATCCGTCGGTAGGGGAGGAGTGGATTCTTTCTGGAATAACCCAATGTAATAGAAATAATTCACGGTTAAAGTTTGGGAAGTATTACACTAGTGTGGGTTTGATCGGGAATCAATAAGTTAATATTCAAAGCGAGTACAGAAAAATTGGTAGCTTCAATCAACGCGTCTTAGAGTCTCATGCGCATGAGTATAGGGCTATGTGTAGAGTGAATACAGCATGGTTATGTTTTCCAATAATAATCCCTATGTGAACTCAATGTCGGTGAAAATAACACTAACTAAACAAATCGAATGTTCACACTGAATATCATTTGATAAATTGGACCTACTACGATTATAATTTACCTTCCTACTTCGACATATGTGACTTTTTTTGCATGGGGGTGGGAGGGTGGTCTTAGTTTTAAAAACACCGCACAATTTGTGAGTATTTTCAGAGTCTCGCGCAAACAGAAGGATCACTGCCTAGCTAATGTCAACATCAACAGAATGAGCCGCAGCATTACTATCTTTTAGATACCCTAGTATACTTTCCAATATTTCGTCAGGCACGGCCTGACTTCTTCAGGGAATAAATAGACTAAAAGAAAAACAGTAACGTTAGCATTGTCCGTTGGCCCTTGCAGATATTTCCAAAGTGTTCATTCAATGGATTTATATCATTTTTATGAGTATAGTGCTCTGCTTTCAAGGTCCTTAGGCTATAAGGAAACGTCTCTATTACTATTGTAGTTTCCAAATAAAGAAAACAAAATAAACAGCAACAGTGTACAATTCCTTTACTTACTGCAGTTTCTCTCGTCAGAATTATCACGACAGTCATCAGCTCTATCACACCTCCATGAAGCTGATATACAGCGACCGTTGTCACATGTAAATTGATCTGAACTGCATGTCGGATAACCTGAGTTAACAAATAGAAAACATATATTTACATGTAATAACGACGCACCGCCGTGTAGCACAAATGTTTTTTATTGATTTCTTTGAGGTATAAAAGGAAAATATCTTGATACTCTTATTGCAGTTTCTCTTATCAGATTGATATTTGTGGTTCTTGAGACAGTTTTGGTCTTCGTAAAACCCCAGGGAGAGGGCCGTACTCGACAACCTTTTGTACGGGGATGCTCCGCTCCAAGGTCCAAACCCTTACCCTTTTATATACCGCTTTTTTGACAGAAAAGGTCACCATTTCATATACCTTCCATATAAAATGGTACCCCTTTCATATACCTACAGAAGAAACACTGCATCTATTTACTATACCCTTGAAATAAACCGTATGCAACGATACCCACGGAATAATATCAATCGTTACCGCTATTGATTCTAGCCAAACATTCTTTATTCACTTCAGTATAAACATTAAAATACTTAAATAGACGAATTAGCCATCACGTGCGTCTGTTTGAAATATTTTGATAGGCCCTTTATATATACCTAAATGGCAGTTTACCCTACCCTTTGCTATTATTCATCTCGTGAATCCAAACCTCTTTATATACCTCCAGCTTCAAAAAGGTACCCCTTTTGGGCCGAGCATCCCCGTATAGCCCATTATAGGGAGTACCCCGCTCCGGGGTAAAAACCGCACTCGGAAGACGATTTCGTCCGTTTTGGTTGCCACATTGTTCACTTTAATTGATATCGGGTATTCTTTCGGACTATTCCTAATATTATTTTCATTTTGAACACTAGAACGTTTTCAATCAGAGAAATGTTGACAATTGTGAAGCTTTGCCTTGACATGTCCATGAGTGACTGCAATCGACCGGGGCTCGTAAATAGTCAAACGCCCGCGAGTAGCCGCGGGACAAAGAACTGCAATGGATTTATAAATACGAAGGAACTAATAAACCAAGGCTGACTGTACAACTGGGATTATAATATACTTTCCAATATTTCGTCAGGCACGGCCTGACTTCTTCAGGGAATAAATAGACTACAAGAAAAACGGTAACGTTAGCATTGTCCGTTGGCCCTTGCAGATATTTCCAAAGTGTTCGTTCAATGGATTTATATCATTTTTATGAGTATAGTGCTCTGCTTTCAAGTTCCTTAGGCTATAAGGAAACGTCTCTATTACTATTGTAGTTTCCAAATAAAGAAAACAAAATAAACAGCAACAGTGTACAATTCCTTTACTTACTGCAGTTTCTCTCGTCAGAATTATCATGACAGTCATCAGCTCTATCACACCTCCATGAAGCTGATATACAGCGACCGTTGTCACATGTAAATTGATCTGAACTGCATGTCGGATAACCTGAGTTAACAAATAGAAAACATATATTTACATGTAATAACGACGCACCGCCGTGTAGCACAAATGTTTTTTATTGATTTCTTTGAGGTATAAAAGGAAAATATCTTGATACTCTTATTGCAGTTTCTCTTATCAGATTGATATTTGTGGTTCTTGAGACAGTTTTGGTCTTCGTAAAACCCCAGGGAGAGGGCGTACTCGACAACTTTTTGTACGGGGATGCTCCGCTCCAAGGTCCAAACCCTTACCCTTTTATATACCGCTTTTTTGACAGAAAAGGTCACCCTTTCATATACCTTCCCTATAAAATGGTACCCCTTTCATATAGCTACAAAAGAAACACTGCATCTATTTACTATACCCTTGAAAAAAACCGTATGCAACGATATCCACGGAAAAACATCAAGCATTACCACTATTGATGTTAGCCAAACAATAAAAATCTTTATTCACTTCAAATATAAACATTAAAATACTTTAATAGACGAATTAGCCATTTCGTGCTTCTGTTTGAAATATTTTGAAAGGCACCTTTTATATACCTAAATGGCAGTTTACCCTACCCTTTTTCTATACTTCAACGCGTGAAATCTATACCTTTTTATATACCTCCAGCCTCATAAAGGTCCCCCATTCGGGCGAAGCATCCCAGTATATATATATAGTCCATTATGAGGAGTACCCCCCGCCCAGGGGTAAAAACCGTACTTGGAAGACGATTTCGTCCCTTTTATTTGCCACAGTGTCCACTTTAATATATATCGGGTATTCTTTCGAACTATTCCTAATATTATTTTCATTTTGAACTCTAGAATGTTTTCACGCTGAGAAATATTGACAACTGTGAAGCTTTGCCTTGACATGTCCGTGAGTGACTGAGTGATCGACCGGGGGCTCGTACCCACATGTCCGCGAGTTGCCAACGGACAAAAAAACCTGGGATGGATTTATATTAGCCTGTTCCAGGCGTTTAGATTGTGGGGAGCAACGAAAAGCGGCGCGCGACGCTATAGGTTCGGCGCGAACTGAGAGAGGCGAAGAAACGCCTGTGAAGTTTAAAATTTTAAAAAGCTCACGCGGCCCACTTTTGACCGCCGACAGCGGCAAAGTAGTTGTGGTTTTCAGCTGTCAATCAAAATCGTTGTAGATTTCCTGGGAAATAAGATCCCATCGCGCGTATTCCTTCAACTTCGCTTCGCTTTCCATGTCGGTAAACACTGCGTCATTTTTATCGAACGATTAGCAAGTCCACCCTTCTTCGTTTTGTAGGTTTTGCCAAAAAAATGTTAATTGCACGGGAGCCAAAGTTCCGGTTTCGAAAAATAAGGATTTGGTCGGTTTTCGGGTGCCAAGAGTTTGGTCTTGGCCGATATAGCACGTTAAGTCACGAACTGCAGAAGCAGAAAGGATACAGGCATCTTAGATCCGAGTCTCAAAATGCCGCAGTCTAAAATTCCACTGCAATGAAATCATGAATTCTTGCAATAATTTTTAGCTCCGTAGTTAGTTCTGTAGTCGAGTAGTGTGTCTCAGTGGAGCTTGGATACTCCTCCGTTGTTTTGTAATAGATTAACCAAATGAAACGATATCCACGGAAAAACATCAAGCGTCACCACTGTTGATGTTAGCCAAACAATAAAATCTTTATTCAGTTCAGTAAAAACTTTAAAATACTTCAATAGACGAATTAGCCATTACGTGCTTCTAATTGAAATATTTTAAAAGGCTCTTTTTACTCATGCGCAAAGCGCAAGAGTTAAAAAAATGCCCTTCGTTTTTCTTTTTTATTATTATTATGACTTTTTGTGTCACGATTTTGCATGCAAATTTATGCAGGCATATTTCAGTGACCGGGTCGTTAGGTCACCAACAAATTCTACAAAAATGGCTGCCGCGCTCGGCGTGTGCTTGGTTTTTAAAACCGTAGTTTCGTGTCATCGGATTAATAACTCACATTTAAAATAATTATTAAAGTGCCCCTATGATGAAATTTTTGATTTTCATTTTTTTACATTTTCGTGTACAATTAGACTTTCTTACTCGTCTTGCCAAATTTCAATTCATTACGAACATTAGAAGTTATTTTATTTTAACATTTATTTCCGAGAATTTACGGCCGCCATTAATCAACCTTGTTCCAAGGCTTGGTTGCGAATGGGAGAAAGTGACGTCAAAGACTCAAACATACCTCACGGGTTGCAATTATAATAACAATCAGCATAGAAAATTGCACGAAGAACAAGTCCAAAGTTTTTGTTGCTTTTCGCGTGATTTATTTGTGTTCTCGTTAGTTTTCGAGAATTGTTTATAAAACGTGCTTAAATTCAGTCGTATTGATTTCTTGATTCATTTCATCAAAGACAGCGCGGCCTCGATGCGCTATAAATGGTAAGCGTTTTGCTTTTAAACATAAACTTATGGAGATTTGAATAAAATTTTTCGAAAGAAGATGGTGTTGTCCATTTTTATGTGTTTGTTCATTCATTACAAAGGTTGAAAAGCGATTTTATTTAAACAAAACAAGACTTGGATTTTATAGTTCTATCTTCACTCGCGTCGCCTTAAGCAAATATGTTTGTGTATTTTTTTGCAATTTTGATTTCCAAATCAGTTTCTCGGGAAATTTTTGATACGCAACAGGTGGATTTTATTCGGAAATTAGTGAAACTAGTTATTCTAGACCGAGAAAAAGTTGTTTTTGTGAACTTTTGTACGGTCTAAATGTACTGTGCAGACGGTCGCGTAATACTGTTTTTGAGAATTGCTAAAATTGAAAAATAGCCCGGTCGTCAATCTTAATTCTTGTGCTTCCGACCTTTCACCTTAGTAAAGCTTATCATCGGCTTTCTATTTAGAGAGCTACGCAGGTATTCTCAGCCTATCTAGATTTATTGTCGGGTATTCTTTCGGACTATTCCTAATATTATTTACAGTTTGAACACTAGAAAGTTTTACTCACATTTTCGCCTTTTATACACGGTTTGACAATTGTGAAGCTTCGCCTTGTGACATGTCTGTGAGTGACTGGAATCGACCCGAGTTCGTACGTTCGCACAGACCCTCGAGTTGCCAAGGGACAAAAAACATGGGATGGAATTTTTTAATTTTTATAGGTACAGTGCTCTGCTTTCGCGGCCTTAGGCTACAAGGGAACTCCTCTAATACCATTTTAGTCTTCGAAGAAAGAAAAAAAAACAACAACGGCAATAGTGTTCTCTCCTTCGTTACTTACTGCAGTTTCTCTCGTCAGAATTATCAACACAATCACTGAGGTGGTCACATTTAGCTGAGGGTTTTACGCATTGGCGATTTTCACATGTAAACTGATTCAAACTGCAATCTAAGATGACAAATAATATGTATTAACATGACGACCAAACAGGATGTAACACAAATGTTTTTTTCTTTTTTTTGGGGGGGGGGGGGATAAAAAAGTGAAATATTTCGATACTCATTGTACATGTAGTTTCTCTCATTATAAAGATCAGAACAAGATCAGAGATTTAAGATCTTTCCCCATCGCACCTTAGGCGGATTTTTACCAATATTTCAAGTGTAGACACAAACACAATCTTAGAAACACTGAGTCAAATTGTTATATTTCCAGACCAAGAACTGGGTCTGCAAAAGGGAGCCTACACTACAGGCGATTATTACATTTTGCGGCGTAGCAACGTCTATTCGTGGAATTTTTGGCCCCGAAACAAAAATTACAAAGGTAGTCTAATGTAATCGCGATAGCGAAACCCCAAAATAATTATTTTGTTTCATCACACAGCCATATGTTAACTGTAGCCGTGTTCTCGCATCTGGCGAATTCGTATTTTGCAATACATTGTTTCAGTTACACACATATTTATCAAAGATCTATGCCAGGCCACCACTTCTACTTGACAACCACCTTTTCCAGTATTTTGATTGGTCGCTAACGAGAAGTTGGACTTAATCTGGTTTTATTTAATATTTTTTAATATTCTATTATGATCACTCACGGGGTATTCCAAGCCACACATTTCCAGGTACCCAGGTGTTGTAAGTAAATTCTGTATAACCCAGTTCATTGCCCTTCTTTATACCGATCTATAATGATACAACAACCCAATGATTAATTAAAATTCAACGTGCATATCAGCTATAATGTAGCCTTTTAATAAAAGGTCGCGGGGATACCTGTCCATGAAAAAATTCATAAGGCAACATTTTGGCAGGGGTGTCAATTTCAAAAGCTTTATATCTTGGGCTTTTAGAAGCAGATGTCGCTAAAACTTGACAGATACAAGTATATTGGGGAATAATCTGAATAATCTAAATGTCTCACATTTTTTAGACGTTCAGCAAGTAATCTGTAATATTATAAAATCTCACTTTTTGAAGATACCAGTCTGTATTCCCTCCATTATGAAGAATTTCGACTCCTCTCACGAGTCCTACGTCTTTTGCCCCCACTGTAAAGTTGCCATTACTACAACAAACAATCATTACCGTATATATAAAAATCCGAATTTTCCAACCCGATTACAATATTTTTTATTTAGCTTTGGAATTGTGCTGAGTTTTGACAATCTGGTAGTGCATCGGGACAAAATCTCATAGTTTATGATTCTCTCTATTCCTCTGACACCTACGTGAGTTCTATTATAAAGAAGGGTTGAATTTCCCAACCATACGGTCCCATTCTAAGCTGGTTTCGTTTGTCATTCGCTCACGATCACCTCCAAAAGGTCTTTGTCCTAATTCACCGATTCTCCCTCCTCGACAACCATCATTTATTATACAAACTTCATTGAAATATAAGGCGTTTCCCACATTCTATGATATCAATGGTTTCCTCACTGTCAAAAGTGAAGATATATCAATTTATAATAGCCCAATTTCGCATATTACAATTCAACTTGAAATAAAAGGCATACCATACTACTGCCATTCCCATAAGCCTCGTATTGATGTCTTTTGTTTCAAGTTGAATTTTAATATATCGAAATTGGGCTATTCACATATTGATACACTGCCCAAAAATGGTTAGGTCTACATGACGTATGTCCAGCTATGGAGGTAAATTTCGCATTTTGAAGGAAAGTGAAAATGACCGCTGCCTGCTATTTAGTGTTTTTTTTTAGAGAAAATGTCTGAACTATTTAAATAGATAAAAAGGGAAAAGAATGCAAGAACGAGAAGAAAAGAAAAGAGAAAAATTATTGATCATATGATTGGGCAAAAGAGGCGCGAGGCGTTGTTACGGTCGCAGTGTTTCTTGGCGAAGATGAATGAATGCTGGTTCAAAGTTCAACCGCTCGACAAGGAGTGAATGAGGAAGCACAATTTTCGGAAAATGTCTTTAGTAATCACCTCTGGAATATCATATAGACTTGCTTCTTTCTCAGAATCTGATCTTTGTTTTAAGCGGATTGGAGTTTAACGATCTCGCCATTACGGTTGTAGGAACTAAAACGAGCAAGTTTGTAAACAACAGCGATCGACTGATACAGCTCGTACTTCGATGTTCAAAAATTTGGTGCTGATGGAAGGGACTAAAAGCCACATCAACCACAGGTAACGATTGTTTAACCGTTTCTTGTATCCTTAAGCTGTAAATTTTTGTAAGACATACTGTCCACGCTGCAGTTCTTTCAGACTTTTCGCCACTATTCGACACTATGTTTATGTAGCCGTTGTTTGTTCAGGTAACTCTCAAAAAAAGCAAGGACCACTTGGACAAACAGCACGGAAAAGTGAAGCCGGATCTTGGTGTAGATCAGGATCAGCAGTATCGAATAAAACGTAAAACTAAATGCAAGACTGATCGGACAGCTATAAAGGGTATTTTATTGCCCAATATTTCGGTTAGGCAAAACTAACCTTCATCAAATTTATCGGAAAAATAGGAAAATTGCAAATATGTTTTGCTAGCGTTGCAAAATAACGTATATAATTAAACATTTTGATGCTTTTGGTAGCATTTTATATGTTCTTCACCGAAAAAAGGTGAAAAACACGCATTTTTATTCAATAATGGCCAACCTCGTTCCCAGGGCCTCTCTCTCTCTTCAGCTACGTCATCATCGGGAGAGACCCTGGTTGCGGCTGGTCACGTGCCACCCAGAATCTGGGTGGTAACAAAAGTTTTTGTTAGGGGAGGGGTAGTAAAGTGTATAATTGTCGCTTTACCGAGAAAGGGGAGAAGTGTTTTGAGGTATTATCGGTCATCAGAACAAGCTGAAAGCCAAGCATTTCGTGATCACACAAGTAGTTTCGTCATGTAAACAGTTCTTGCTGTTGTCAACTCAGCCAAAACGTTTCTGAGCGACGGAAAGCACGTTAAAACCTCGTTTCTTCAGGGATGGAAACAAACGGCAAGATTTCCGTATAACCCCATACATTAATTATGCATACGCGCTATTATAAAAGAGAACAATAGAGAAAACAATAGACTGCCTTTGGGAATAGCATACATCATACAGATTATATTATATTTCATATTTTATCTGCAAGCTAAGATTTGGACACGAATGCAGCACGCAAACTTTAAGAATTATTATATTGTGGTCAATAAAAGCATCATTTTATAAAGCAAACGATGTGTACGTGTGATGTTATATTTTGTTCAGGTAATATCGAATTCAAATCTGGATAAATAAACATCTGGCTCCTTTTACCTTTGTTGAATTTAGAAGGTGACCGGAGGCTTTCAAAGGTGTACATATTAAAATGTTAAATGCCTGTGTGTTTAAACGAATGAGCCTCTTGACAGGCATTTCTTTCGCCTTCTGTTCGTTCGCAAAGATAAATGAAAGTAGTTATTGACTCTACCCCGATGGAAAATATTTTGTCACAGGGTGGCACGTAGCTGAAGAGAGAGAGGCCCTGGGAACGAAGTTGAAAAAATGGCTTGATCCCATGTTACTGATGACGTCACATCTCATTACCATAGCAACCGGTTGTCGACAAACTTTACAAAATGTGTCTGAAGAGTAAATGAAAAGCTACTGAAGACGGCATGTGCCAATCATAAATGGTCTCGAAAATATCGGAGAAAAACCTTAAGCGGGGTTGCATCCACTCCCTCTCCCTCCTTGCACCACCTCCCCCCCCCCCCCCTGTACGTCCAACGGTTAATTCGTGTAGTCACTACTCTGTCCCGTTCTTTACGTAGACGAAAGCTACTAAGAGACGCTCAAATTGTGTACGCTAATAAATTAATTTCAGCTTATCATGATTTTCGGCATTCGCTGCTTGTTGTGTTAAAAAAATGGCGCGAGGTAAAATATAGTTGTAAGCCTTTTTACTTAATAAAAGGTTGTATATCTCAATTATTTTTTTTCTCGAAACTGTGATTTGTTATTAATGTGTGAAATTATAAAACAGTTAAGAATCTGGCTAAGAATCCGGCGATATAGCGCTTCGCTTTCGCACTTTAACGGTTAAATATTCACGATAGCTGCCATGTTTTTCCCAGTTAAACGTCAAATGAATCTAAACTCGCTGGTCTAAAATCGAAACATCTTTGGATCGTCATCGTAATCTTTAAACATCTTCAAAAGTCTTCTGAAATTATCGAAAATTTCGTTTTTGGTTTTGATTACTTTTGAGTGAATTTGGACGGTTTTTTGAGATTTTGGAGAATCCAAGATGGCGGATCCAAGATGGCGGCTGTGCAGAACGTATTACGTAATTCCTACGTCATATGACGTTATCGTTCCATTTTGTGGACCGCAAATGAAACAGTTTTGGACGTTCCACATACCGTCTTGGTTTCAATGTCATTGTTTAAATGCTCTTGAAGTTACGAGTGAGAGCACCACCCATCCCCCCTGCTCCCCTTCCCAGGTTCGGAAACTTACAAAAAAGGCCCCGCCAAAATAGATTAACTATGGTTGTACTTTTTGGGAGAATTGATTCTTCACGACCAAAGAAAACCTCCTATGATAAATTTATTTTTCTTGAGCATCCATTAATAAAAAGTCATTAGTAGTGATTTCATTGCGATTCTCTTTCTGCTTATACGAAACTGATATTGTACCTTAAATGAACAGAAATTGTATTGAATTTGGATTGAATTTTAAAGCGGTATTTCATATTTATCCTTATGTGATATTACATTATGCCGTAAAGCCTACTAAGCGAGCGCTTTTTAACGTACTTTCCAGGTTCAAGGTAATCAAGGTCTGAGTTATCCAGGTTTATTTGCTGGGTGACTCCTACATCGCCATGTATTTTGATCAAAACATTTGCTTTTATTCCAGCACGCGAATGAATGGAGGTAGATACTATCACGTGATACTCTGGAAGAAAAAAAAACCTGAATTGAACAAGTGTACTGAATATTTGAAATGCTCTTACAACACCAAGAACAAAATATCAAATTATTCCTCCGAAGAACAACCACTCTGATAATTACTAAAATTACGTGGCTCGCAACTGACCTCGGGATGCCGAATTGGGTTTACCTACAATTTTTGTAAAGCCAAAGTTTGCCGAACCTTTGGACTTACCAAACTGATTTACTTATTCGACGGACAAAAGTTTTCATTTGTGTACCTTTCCTTCAGAGCTTTTGCTTTATGAGCACTCTGTAGTTCTTTACGCTAAGAAAATAGGAATGGTTTGAAAATCTCGTACTACCGCCGTTCCCGACAAACGAGATAAGGCTTCACTCCCCATTGTTCTCGTTCAAGGTATTTTCCATCTTCTATCTCCTACCTTCAGCAGGTAACCCCACCCCTTTTGCTCTTCCGTGTTGGTATTATGTTATTTAAAACAAAAAAAAGATATAAACCATAACAGACGAAATCAGTTGAATTGTGGTGTGTTGTATAGCTACAAGTATGCTCTGAACTGTGACTCTATCTTCGTTTTTTCTTTCGTTTTAGATAACATAAAATGAAAACTGTCTGTTTTCGGTTCCATAAAGAAAGAATCTATAAAGAAACAATAAAAGCGAATAATTTATAAATAATGGTCGGGCAGTTTCTTAGTATTATTTCTTGGTGTCAAGCAGGGGTGATACATGCAATCTCTCCAGTTTAAATGAAACTTGGCGAGATTGAAGAAAGAACTCAACACATCTAAAAACCAGTAGGTCGGTGGTGTACTTTTTACCCTGGAAACCTCTCCTGTTTACAGAATACAACGAATTTTATTTATATTTCACAAGAATTAAGACTGGACCTGTGTTAGTTTACATGTACATCCATAGTTTCAAGTCAAGAGCTTTGAATGCCTACCCACGTCACGAAAGATTGCCCAATTATGCAAATTAGCTCAACTTCCGATCCAAACATCGCCAAAGTGCAACAAAGTGTCAGAATGGTTGCTTACGAGAACTTTGAATAAATCTATTTTTATATAAGGTTGTCAATATTCTCGTATGATCACTTACGGAGTAATCTAATCCACTCTTCTCCAAGTACAAAGTCGTTGTAAGTAAATTCTGTATAACCCAGTTCATTGCCTTTCTTTATACCAATCTATAATGAAACAAGAACCCAATTATGACCTTAAAGATAGTCAAAGAAACTCCATTGTTATGTCAAGAGCTAGCAAACAAACGTCAGCATAACTAAATATTTTAAACGGCTTTGGAAAGCGTAAATCACTAAGAACAAAGAATCGACAACATGCTACACAACAGGCCTGTTATATCTTAATTTTGAACTAAAAGGTGAAATCTCTCAGGCACGTACTTGGGGTAACGCTATTCAAAAGGTGGATTTGGACTAGGCCTGTCACCTTTTAACCCTTTTCAGACTGAATATTTTTGGAGAGGAAAAATGGTTCAGAGGACTACAAAATAAAATGGTTTTATAAAAGACTGTACTTTACAGTAATATATACATGTTATATATGATTAGAGAGCTTATTAAATTCTGAACATTTTTGTGATACAAAAAGTAAACAAATAATTAATGCCAATCTCCATGGTAACCAACAATCATACATAATTTATGCAAATATGCAAATTAAAATCAGAATTTTTAGGTTTAGATATTGAGAGACTATATTATAGCTCGATATGCATGTTGAGTTTTAATAATCTAAGCCACGGGTGACGTTCTTAGATAATTACGCATTATTTATGTTGAGTAGCTTTTATGCTGTAGCATAATTGAGAAAAAAGCTGTTGGTCGGCCTTGCTTGTTTATTTTCCGGCGTTTGACAACTTTTAAATGAACATACATGTATATGTTTCGTTAGGTGCTCTGGTGATTAGTATAGGTATTTATTTTAATGCGATGTTTAGCAAGTAATCTTTAATATTTTAGAAGCTCACTTTATCAAGATACCAGTAATTATCCCCATAATCATGACGAATTTCGACTCCTCTCACGCGTCCTACGTCTTCTGCTTCCACTGTAAAGTTGTCATTACTACAACAAACAATTATATATAAAAATTAAAATATCCTTACCTCAAAATGTCAAATCTGTTCATGGTGCTGCATCATAACGAAATCCCATAGTTGATTATAATTCTCCTGACACTGTGAGTTCTATTATAAGGAAAGGCGGGATCTCCCAACTATACGTCCCTTTCTCCTAATTTTCCGGATTTCCCTCCTCAGCAACCATTTTTTATAATATAAACTTTAGTGAAATATAAGGATTTTCCCACATTCTAACACATCAATGCTGTCTTAACTGTTTACTTTCATGTTTAAACTCATTAAACGTCAAACGAATCAAAACTTATTGGCCTAAAATAAAAACATATTCGGATCTCCATCGGAAATCTTTGAACATCTTCTATTAAGTCCTTGCAATCGTGGAAAATTTAAAAAAAGATGATCATACAACCTTTGGACAGTATTTGGAGAATTTTCGAAAATTATCGGAAATATAAGGACAATGTTCGAAAAATTGCTTAAAACTTGGTCATTATTGTCGTTTATATAATAAAAAAATACGAAATATCCAAGCAGTCATGTATTATATTCTATTTCGCTCGTTTATCATAAGCTTTTTTTTTTTCAGAAACAGACAACATAACCATATTAATGACTGAATGATTCTCGCGTAAGCGTGCAATGAAAAACGAATTATTAAGGTCTTTGTCTTTGTTTTTAACTCATGTTGCGTTTATTGGGAGGATCGGTTCTTCACGACCAAAGAGAAACTCCTAGTACGGATTGGTTTCTAACAACCATTAATAAGAAACGAAGACATAGTGTATAGATTGCGATTTTCCTCCTACTTGTACGGAACTGAAATTGTACCTTAACTAAACATTAATTGGATATAAATAAATTTTAATGCGGTATTTTATATTTATCCTTATTCCATATTATATTACACCCTAAAGTTTTTTGGAGTTTATTGTCCCTAGCGTTACTTAACGTACTTTCCTGGTTCAAAGTCATCAAGGTCTGGGTTATCCAGGAATATTTGCTGGGTGGCTCCTCTATCGCCATGTATTTTAATTGACACATTTCCGCTCATTCCAGCACGCGAAATAGAGGAGGTGGACACTCTCACGTGGTACTCTGGAAGCAAAAAAACCTAAATTAGGGCCTGGTCGCACTACAGTCAAAAACAAAAATTAGTCCGTGCAAAAATCGAGGAAAACAAAAGAAACCGCTCGGGTGGGACACGCTTTTTGTGGAATGTTTTTGTTTTTATGTCATTTTGCACGGGCTAATTTTTGTTCTTGACTGTAGTGCGACCAGGCCCTTAGACAAGAATATTAAATATTGGATTTATCTACAATTTTTATTGTATTGATACAAATGTGTTTTTTGCCAATTTATGCATTCGACGGGGCAAGGGTTTAAATTTTATACCTTTCACTCAGAGCTTTTGCTTCTTGTGTACTCTATAAGCCTGGTTTCCATATAATCGCAAGGATCGCAAGGATCGCAGCGATCGCAGAAAAAAGTGTTGTGCGACCCTTGCGATCATATGAAAACCAAAAACTTTGCGATCCTTGCGATCGTTACGATCCTTGCGATCCTTGCGATCGAGAGGTTTTTTATGGAAACCACTCTTGCGATCCTTGCGATCCAAAATGTCCCAGAAAGCATTGCACCCAAAAGCCTTGTATCCCATAATGTATTTAAAGTTTATCAGATCCAGGCCTACTCGACGTTTTCTTGCGATCGTTGCGATCATATGGAAACCTGAGGTCTCAGCGATCGGAAGGATCGCAAGAATCGCAGCGATCGTCGATCGTAAAGATCGCTGCTGTCGTTGCGATCGTAGCGATTATATGGAAACTAGGCTATAGCTCTTTATGATTAACACGCAGGCACGGGCTGACTATCTTCCACAACCGCCGTTCCCGAACACCTAAGACTTGCCATAAATAAAACCATGCTAGTATCACTTTCCGCAGGTTTAACTCCATCCTTTTTGCCCTTTCGTGTTGGCATTAGCGTTAATCAGGTGAATTGTGGTGTGTTGTGGTTATGCTCTGAATTTTGACTATATCTTGCTTTTTTTTACAGTTTTACGGTGATAAACTTTGGATCATAACTGTTTCGGCCCTTTAAAATCTTTGCTATAAAACTTTGCGAAAAGTTACAGCTATTATTCAGGGGGGTTCGTTTGAGGCCGGAGGCCGGACGTAACGTCCGATCGTTTGACATGTAAGGTCCGGTACTTTCATACGAAATAATTATTTTCTAAAGTAAAAAAAAATGAAAAATTTTGTAATTGTTTATAAAAGATAGAGTTGAGCCTTATTTTGCTCACTTATGTAACTCATACAATCGGAGACGAATGATCATTCCTGTTATATTAATCATGAAATCATTATTCATCATGTTCAAAAAACTTGATTGTCACTAAAAACATTTTTTCCTAGTTAAATCGAATTATATCATATCATTACTAAATAATAGCTGTAACTTTTTGCAAAGCTTTATAGCCATCGCTTTAGGCCGAAAAAGTTATGACCCAAAGTTTGTCATAGACGAGTGCACCCGAACAACGGAGCCACCATAAATAAAATAAAATGAAAACTACCTGTTTTCGATTCCATTAAGAGAGAATCTATAAAGAAAGAATAAAAATAATAAAACCAATAAACTAATAATAATAATAATAATAATAGTTAGCCAGTGTTACGATATATGTAATTAGATTTTATCTTGTAAGGGTTTCTGGGTGTCAGTATTGCGCCCGCTGTAGGCCAGCGGGGGGTGGTCTTTCGAGCCGTTACGATGGCGGGAACAACCGAAGCTCGGGAGTTCGAATCTGGGGATTCTAGCGAGGATTAAACACCGTTACATGGTGTCAGGAGTGGGATTCTTTAGCTGAAGCCGTGTCAGTCACAAGTGCAGAGGGATTTCGACACGAACGTTAAAGAAATTGTTTTCTCGACGACGTTAGTTTCCTTGTGTAGGACGCCATCTTGAATTTGAACTGGTCGATATGGCTACTTATCAGATACCAGCGCCTGAACAAATGAATTGCAGCGGAGATTTACCCACAAATTGGAAGATGTTTCGTGAAGCATACGAAGATTACCTGGTAGCGACAGGGCTCGACGGGAAAGACAAGAAAATTCAAGTCGCAACTCTCAAAAGCTTAACGGGCGCCGAGTGCAAAAAGATCTTGAAACGCTTACAGCTCACCGATGATGACATGAAAGATCCAGCGATAATCTTGGGCGCTCTTCAAGACCACTTCGTACCGGTAAGAAATATACTGTACGAACGATCAACTCGCCGAACCATGCCAATTTGGAGCTCTCGAAGACGAAATGGTGCGAGACCGACTGGTGCTGGGCTGTAAGGACAGTGCAGCGAGAACAAGGTTATTCAGAGAGAAAAGTTGTGATTTAAAGAAAGCTGTAGAGTCTCTTAGGATCAGTGAAACGACCAGCGAGCAGCTAAAGAAAATTGAGGGTAATGGAGACAAAGGACAAGAGCCAGTAAACTTTGTGGAAAAGGAAGGCCCTAAGAAGAAGCGACCTGAAAGATCAATCAAAAGAAGTAGAAGCACCACTGGCAGGCAACTCAAGCAGGAACGTGAGTGTATTTACTGTGGCGGCCAGCACGTTTATGATAAGAACAAATGCTCAGCATTTGGCAAAACATGCAGAAAGTGTGGGAAACTCAACCATTTCCAGACTGTGTGTTTACAAAAGCAAAACGTCCACTACGTACAAGAGGATTCAGCCTCAGAAGATGAGTCGGTATATTACGTTGAATCCGTGGGAGCGGTGGAACACCAACAGAGTAAGCGCTTCTTTGTACCCCTTCGTTTCTTTGATGAAAATGGAGAAGCTCTGGTTCGTTGTCAGCTGGACACAGGTGCTACATGTAATGTTATGTCCTTTGACAGGCTGTGTGAAATAAAGCAGAGTGGAAATCCAGCTATGCAACTGACCACAGCAAAGCTTAGGCTCTACGACGAAAGCCTCGTACAAGCCCTGGGAGAGTGCAATTTGCAATGTAAATACAAGAGCGAACAGCATCTGCTAAACTTCAAGATTGTCCCAGGATCCCAGCAACCCTTGTTGTCAGGTGAAACCTGCACTAGCATGGGACTGATTACCGTACATGCAGCGAACAGCGTTGACATACCTCCAGCAGCAGTACAAGATATTCTCACCGAATACAAGGACGTATTTGAAGGTTTAGGATGTCTCCCCGGAGAATACCATTTAGAGGTAGACCCGAACATTACACCAGTGAAACATACTCCAAGAAAAGTGGCCATACCACTGAAAGCTGAGCTCAAGGCACACATTGAGGAATTAGAAAAGATGCAAGTCCTCAAGAAAGTCACTGATCCGACAGACTGGATAAGCAGTGAAGTTGTTGTACGTAAAGGCAACAAACTACGATTATGCATTGATCCGAAGGACCTGAACAAAGCCCTTAAACGGTCACATTACCCGATGCCAACGATCGATGAAATTCTTCCGGAACTCTCTAAAGCCAAGGTCTTCAGCGTAGCTGATGCTAGAAATGGGTTCTGGCAGGTGAAACTCGACGCGCCAAGCAGTTACCTTACGACCTTCTGGACGCCTTTCGGACGATACCGCTGGTTAAGAATGCCCTTTGGAATTGCAACAGCACCAGAAGAATATCAGCGCAGACAACATGAAGTACTTGAAGGACTGCCTGGTATCTATGTCATAGCAGATGACATCCTTATCACAGGACAGGGGGAGACCAAGGAAGAGGCATTGCAAGACCATGACCACAACCTAATTGCATTATTGAAGAGAGCCAGAGAAGTCAACTTGAAGCTGAACTCCAAGAAGCTGAAGCTCAGACTACCGGAAGTCCCCTACATCGGCCACCTGTTAACATCAAGTGGAGTCAAGCCTGACCCAGAGAAAGTCCGTGCAGTCCAAGAGATGCCGAGCCCAGATGGACGAACCAATGCAGAGAAAGTCAAAGCGGTGCAACGATTCCTGGGATTTGTAAACTACCTAGCCAAGTTTGTTCCCCATCTGGCTGACGAGTGTGAACCATTGCGACGACTCACCGACAAGGATGCAGACTGGGTGTGGGAGAAACACCACCAAGATGCATTTGACCGCGTCAATCAACTCGTGGCAGACTACCCTGTCTTACGCTACTATGATGTGAACCTACCCGTCACCATCCAGTGCGACAGCAGTGAAACCGGCCTTGGTGCAGCC
Organism: Dendrophyllia cribrosa; assembly: GCA_024195265.1. Lineage (NCBI taxonomy): Eukaryota > Metazoa > Cnidaria > Anthozoa > Scleractinia > Dendrophylliidae > Dendrophyllia > Dendrophyllia cribrosa. The sequence continues at coordinate 28,247,276 of JAJLRJ010000005.1, read as the reverse complement.
CTGCTACAAGATGGTCAGCCTGTGGCATTCGCCTCGAGAACGCTAACACAAACAGAGAGAGGTTACACTCAGATCGAAAAAGAATGTTTGGCCATCGTCTTCGCTTGCATGCGTTTTAATCAATACATCTTTGGAAGGAAGTTCGTCAGCGTGCAGAGTGACCACAAACCCCTAGAAACCATCTTTAAAAAGCCACTGACAGCAGCCCCAAAGCGTCTTCAGGGGATGCTCCTTCGCCTACAGAAGTTTAGCCTTGAGGTTGGCTACAAGAAAGGAACTGAAATGTTTCTTGCTGATACATTATCTAGAGCACCACTGCCAAGCACTGCTCCTCCTACGAACTGTCTCAGACCGGAAAATGAAGAAATCTGTTGCCTTGACTTGGAAGATGTTAATGCGGCCGAGTTCCTGAGAGTATCAAACGATGGTTTAAAGAACATCCAACGCCTTACTGAAGCAGACAACCAGCTACAACGTCTCAAGATGACTGTCCTACAGGGATGGCCAGAGACAAAGCAGCAAATGGAGCCACTGATCGCTGAATATTGGACATACCGTGATGAAATCGGAGTCTACAATGGTGTGTTGTACAAAGGAGATCGAGTGATCATTCCAACTGCATTACGCAAAGAAATGTTAAAGCGCATTCATACAAGTCATCAAGGACAGCAAGCTTGTTTAAGACGGGCCAAAGATGCTTTGTTTTGGCCTGGTATGAGCCACCAAATTGTTGAAGTGGTGAGTAATTGCAGCCTGTGTGCAGAGTATCAACCAGCCCAGCCGAAAGAACCGCTGATAACTCCAGAGCTGCCAACCCGACCGTGGAGTATAGTGGCCCAAGATCTATACAGCCATGGTGGTAACAACTATCTGATAACAGTAGATGCCTTTAGTGGATACTGGGAAGTCGACGAGATGCCCCAAACGACATCCCTGGCAGTCATCCACAAGACAAAGCAGCATTTCGCGCGCTTTGGTATTCCAGACAGAGTGTACACAGACAATGGCCCACAATTTGACTGCGCTGAATACACAAGATTTGCCAACCACTGGCAATTTGAGCACTTCACATCATCACCATACCATTCACAGTCTAATGGACTTGTTGAAGCTGCTGTTAAGACGGCAAAAACTCTCCAGAAGAAAGCAGCAAAAGCTAATCAGGATCAGTGGCTGAGCTTCCTGGATTACAGAAACACGCCTACAGAAGGGATGGATAGCAGCCCAGTGCAAAGACTGATGTCCAAGAGAACCAAAACTACATTGCCAGTAGCACAGCATCTCCTTGAGCCTGAGATACAGTCAGACGTCGAACGGAAACTGACGAAAAAGCGAAGAATGGCTAAGAAATACTTTGACCGAGGCTCCAAAGAACTTCCTGAACTGGAAATTGGTCAGCCCATTAGACTGATGCCCTCCCCATCAGACAGAGGCAGGAAATGGAGAAGAGGGGTCTGCATTAAAAAGGTGGCCCCACGTTCCTACCTAGTAGAGGTCGACGGGTCTATATATCGAAGAAACCGGAAGTTTCTACGTAGTGCACAGGATAGCGTCTCTGAACCTGCTCAAGCAAACCTGGATGCACAGACACCCGAACCTCAACAAGAGCCCCCTTTATCTGCTTCACTGCCTCCGACCACGCCTAACATACCAACGGCTCCACCCGACGATCACCCTGCCATGAGCAGTAGTGACCCAGCTCCATCAGAGGAAGAGCCTCCCCAGATTGTTCAACGTACCAGTTCTCCATCCCAGCTACCCGTACAAAGGACCCGCAGTGGAAGGATTGTCAAACCTCCATCCAGGCTGAACCTTTGAGTAGTAGAACAATAACTGTTTAATATATCTTTGAACACTGGACACGTTTTGAACTCAGAAACATTTATTTATTAACTGCTTTAGCTTTATTTTGGTTAAGAAAGGGAAGATGTTACGATATATGTAATTAGATTTTATCTTGTAAGGGTTTCTGGGTGTCAGTATTGCGCCCGCTGTAGGCCAGCGGGGGGTGGTCTTTCGAGCCGTTACGATGGCGGGAACAACCGAAGCTCGGGAGTTCGAATCTGGGGATTCTAGCGAGGACTAAACACCGTTACAGCCAGTTTCATGGTGTTTTGAATGCTGCGATGCTGCTGACATAAAACAAAAGATTAAAAAAAACACCAACACCACAACACAATTACTAACAAATAATATTCAAACATTAGTCACCAAGAAATACTAGAACAAATTACTTATATTAATGTAGAAATATGACTCGTAAAAAAAATGAAAGAAATCCATAAATTTTGTTTTCTTCTTTCGTTTTCCTTTTCTTTTTTATTACTGATATAATCGTAATTAACGCCTCGGTGGCCTTAGCTATCAGAGAGCAGATTCGGCGCACGTGACATCAATGGACCAATCAAAGTCGAGTAGTTTGGCATACCTTTCTGATGACGCCAAGGTTGTCTTTTTTTTTACAGGTATGTAAATTAGACCAAAGGAAGCTATATAAGAGTGCAAAGGGGTCACGAGAATGGCGGGCGAAACGCTCCTAAAACGATCATTAAGAACACAAAGGAAATCACTTCCGTGAAGGAGGTTTGGATACCCGGTCTTAATTAGCATAGATTTTGGCGATTTTATTCCTTCGTTTTCTCCACATTTAATGATCAGTTTGAGAATCTATATCAAACACTCGAAATAGTCTTTATTATATAAACACCAATGAAGTACCAGGTGAGCTTTCGCGCGTAAACATCATATCTTCACACGTGAGAATAACATGTTATCTTCACACGTGAAAAGATCACCGTTGCTACGTTGTTCTACTTTAGGACTACGAAAAATATAAAAGTGAAATGGTTTGATTTCATTGGTGTTTATATAATAAACAGAACATTACATGGCCGCTTGAAGATACGAAATTTCTCTTCTCGTGTTGAAAAATATTTTTCAACACTCGAAGAGAAATTTCGTATCTTCACGCGGTCATGTAATATCCTCTATTTCATCAGGTATCCAAACACTTCGAAGTGGGATAAAAAGGACTCGGCATCGCCTCGTTTTTCACTCCATTTCTCGAAATTCTGATGAAACACTTTTCCTCGTGTTTCATATATTACATGAAGTTTTATTCAGCGACTTACCCTATTTGCCTGTTTATTTTTTGTTATTAATATATATAGATAGGCTGAGCCTAACAGCGAAGCTCTCTGAACAGAAAGCTGATGATAAGCTTAACTAAATTGAAAGGTCAGAAGCACAAGAATTACGATTGACGACCGAGCTATTTTTCAATTTTAGCAAATCTCAAAAACAGTATTACGCGACCGTCTGCACAGTACATTTAGACCGTACAAAAGCTCACAAAAAAACAACTCTTTCTCGGTCTAGAATAACTAGAATGACTAATTTTTTAATAAAATACATACACCCGTTGCGTATCGAAAATTGCCCGAGAAACTGATTTGGAAATCAAAATTGCAAAAAATACACAGGCATCTTTGCATAAGGCGACGCGAGTGAAGTTGTTAGAACTATAAAATTCAACTCTTGTTTTGTTTACACAAAATCGCTTTTCAACCTATGTAATGAATGAACAAACACATAAAAATGGACAAAATCTTCTTTTGAAAAATTTAATTCAAATATCCATTAGTTTATTTTTAAAAGCAAAACGCGTACCATTAGCGCAGCGAGGAGCTGTCCCCGATGAAATTCAAGATATCAATAAGACTTAATTTGAGCACGTTTTACATAACGAGTCAGAGTGATCCGGAAGTTCAAAAAAACGTAAGGTCTGGCTGCTATGAAGTGACATCATAGGCCTGCTTAGAAGCCGTCATCGTATTTGATTTGAGGTTTCATAGCTGCAGCGTTTGATAATTTTAATTACGTACAAGCATTAAAATGCTTGTACGTTATCATATTGTGTACAAACTCCTGTGGAGGTCATCCTGTCATTTTGGAGGGGTTCGATTGCCTTTTTGGCATTTTAGGAGGTTGGATTTCAATAATATAATATGAGAAGAGCGGGAAAATTGGATTATTCTTCCCGCGAGTGCATCGATGGATTGCTTTGACATTCGACGATTTGAGCTGCCTATGGTAAGCGATTTGAGAGACTGGTTTGTTCTAAATTCGAAGAAATGCGGCGTTTCTGCCACGGTTCAGCTTGCAGCGTAAAACAATGGAAGTTGCTGTACTGTTGCTCGGCTTAATTCGGCGTTGTTTCCACCATTCAGGTAACGTTCTATATCCTTTCTGTGTCACCCAGGAATATGATGAAAATTAATTTTGGATATTAAGCAACCGATATTTTGAGACGCACATGAAATCTAGGCAAATGTTATATATCCCCTCTCGTTCACCCAGGTTTGAGTCCTGGCATCGCCGTATGACATAACATTAATCAATATTTTGAGACGCACATGAAATCTAGGCAAATGTTATATGACCTCTCTGGTTCACCCAGGTTTGAGTCCTGGCATCGCCGCATGCCTGAGCGCTTCAGGGATATATAACATTAATCAATATTTTGAGACGCACATAAAATCTAGGCAAATGTTAGAAATCCTCTCTGGTTCACCCAGGTTTGAGTCCTGACATCGCCGTATGCCTAAGCACTTAAGGGATTTATAACATTAATCAATATTTTGAGACGCACATGAAATTTAGGCAAATGTTGTATATTCTCTCTGATTCACCCAGGTTTGAGTCCTGGCATCGCCGTATGCCTGAGCACTTAAGGGATTTATAACATTAATCAATATTTTGAGACGCGCATGAAATTTAGGCAAATGTTGTATATTCTCTCTGGTTCACCCGGGTTTGAGTCCTGGCATCGCCGTATGCCTGAGCGCTTAAAGTGCCTATGAAATGAATTTTTTTTCTTCGTTTTTCATTAGTTTATTATGTCCAAAGAACGAAAACAATAATTATTTCCCGAGGAAAAGAAAGGAAATTGGTTTTTAGCCCCTCAAAGATGTGTCACTTCGGTTGAAAAGTGGCTCCAATTTTTGGAGAGCCTGGGGCGAGTGGGCGTGCGTGATGACGTAAATTACGTAAATAGTATGACACAGTTTGTTTACGCTATAATTCCCTTGGAATCCTTTAGCGTGATGGTCATTTTGCCAACGTTTTTGGCTGTACAAATGTCAGACAGCGCCTAATTTGTTTCTTTACAGTCCTCTGAAGGTGAAGAGGATCAGTTTCGGATCACTCTTGATCAACTGAAATGATCCTGTCCACTGTAGTTTTGCCGTAGCGAGACGAACCGACTGTGCTGCTTGAGCGAAGGAAGTGAACATGGAGAAGACGGACTTTCATTTAGATTATTGAACGTGTAAGGTATACATTTCAGTAGCACAGCGTCTCAGTGGTTCGCCAGTTGAGTTGTAAGCTTATTGAACACAGAGGCGTTTTTGTTATTTCTTTTTAGTGGCTCGTTGACTAGCGTTTATCGAACGCGAACGATATATTTGTAGTACAAACAATCATGATATTAGCGCATTAGCGACTCGGCCGGTCTTCTCTGAAGTTCATTGATCGCGCGTTGAGATTACGAACTTATTTTATCCGCTTGGCAATTCGCCCGTCTACTCAAATTTCTTTTTTCAATGCGAAGGATATGTCTTGGCGGCTTGCTAGTTGAAAGTTTCTAAATTATACTGATATATTATGCATATCCGAGGTGGTGTTTTTCAGGCGGCTTGCTGAATTGAATGTGAATGGTGTATTTTCAGCGGCAAGGCGCCTTGATAGCGTATTTATTTATTTATTCAAAATGTTTGAACTCAAGTATATACGTAATAATTATGCTTCTTAGTTCAGTGTCTTGCCAGCGATTGAACGTTTCTGGAAATTTTAACCACTTGGCGGCTTGTAAGTGAGTTCAAAGTATTGTGTTTTAGTGTTTACATTTATGTCTGGTTTATATTTCATTGTATAAAAATTGATCTGATCGAACACGCAATGATTCAGCGATGTATTTTGTTCCGAATAGTCTTTAAACGCATTTGTACATGTAGATTTTTGATAGATGTTCTGTAGAATAGACGCCTTCCAGTGAACACTTGCGTCGCTGCACTTTGAATTTTATAATTTTCGGAATACCGTATAAACGTTTATATTACTCGCCAGTCAGTGCCGATCGAGTCAGTATATTTTTGTAGGCCTCACTGACTTCGACGGCTCTCCAGTCGAGCCGAGGCTTGAAGGAACTTCCAAACAGGATATGGATTGGGAAAATTATGCTTGATTAAACGGCCTCACCGGCCAGAATGTTATTTTCTTTTGCAAAATAATATTAATCTTAACAATAAGCGCTTTCATTGAAAACAACATTGCTTGACGTACTCTTTCCGATGTCGGCGAACAAATTTCGTGTATTTCGCCGGCCTATTTTCCTCTGGAGCAAAACAAAGCGAAAATCTAAATTTCTTGTTTTGCAGATATCTAAGCGGCTGACGTTTTCTGTTATTGTGCTGTTTCTAATACTTAAACCCTTCTTTAAATTTATTGTGTACATAAGATCCTTCATAAAAACCATAAAGAGTTTTCATGTTCAAAAACTACATCTCACAAGCAATTTCCTGTCAAACCGCAGCAAGCACAGGTAGCCCAAGCTATATGTGTCACAGTAACCGTTACGAGCGAAATTATAAGGATTTGTATGAGAAAAAACGGTCCATTCTAAGAACTAAAAAATACGAACAAGATTTCAATAAAAATTGCCTACCTTACTTCGCTTGTGTGTTTTCTTGTCTCCTGTGTGGTTTTTGGGGCGAATTAGAGCATTTCCAGTGAGTTTTAGTTCCATTGCTTTCTCTCTATATATCCTTTCCCAAGGTAGGGCACTTCAACCGAGAGACCGAGCGGATTCACTGAAGGAAAACCGCCGTAAATTCGCTCCATACCCGCCGATCGCCTCGAAATTCCACGTAGATCACGGACGATAGTTCTGTTGTCCATTCCAACTCTTTATCCGAGACCCGGATACATGGAAAGAGCAATAATGGTCGCCAATCTCTGCACACTTTTCCGTTGAGATTGTTCGACAGTGACTTAATTCAAATTTCTCCAAGCCGAACGTTTGAAAAATGGCTTAGCGACCCGGCCTTTGGGTCGAATTTCTTACTGACCCGGTGGGCGACTGTACCGAGGGTGATATTGTCTTTAGTACCATTTTACATTTTCGCTTGTAACGGTTACTGTGACACATATAGCTTGGGCTACCTGTGCAGCAAGACCTCTAAAACCATCATAAAAATAGAATCTTAATTAAAAACGTGCATGAAATGAATTTTCACGCCTAAAGATTATAACGCCTTACGTGGAACAGAAATGGTCATCAGAAGGGATTAGATGACATTGGCATGCTGGAAATTTCTAGACCTCCCTATGAGATATAGGACAAATTGCCCCATATCTCAGAGGGAGGTCTATCTATTTTTTTGGTTGCTAAGAGCGTCTGGCAGGTTATGAAACATTTCTCCAAAACTAACGAGAACACAAAGAAAAAGTACATCAATTACAAATTGATATCAACATAAATTCCCATCGAAAAATTTAATTATTTTACCTTTAAGTCCCTCGGCAGCTTGGAATTCTTTAAAACTCTGATTCTTCGGTTCTGACTTCCGAAGAAGAAATATTGCCCCGCATTGACAAAAACGTATGAAGTTCCTCGATGCAAGATTTTATCCTTTAAAGTTCTTCTTTTTCCACTATAGCGGCTCCGATACTCCGATAAGACGAAAAGCAAGCACTTGCGCGACGTCGTACGCGCATGTGTTCGCATATTGGGCGACGTCGTACGCGCCCGCGAGCTAACCCTGAGTGATTTCGAGCCCGCGAAACATTCCGCTAGCCATGACCATGAAAAATGACGGGCATTGTTCTATGAGTATGGAACTCCGCGGGCGAGTATTCGGCCCGTGAGAGCTCCGCTTTAATTACCAGTCCGAATTCTCTATATAAATTATTTTATTGTGATTGGAATCATGTGACTATTTAACAGTATGCATCTTTTGTTTTTCAATCACACGCTATGACTGAATAATTTATGCAACATTTCTATTGGTCAGTTGCTCGAACAAAAGTTCAACATCTATTCTAGTTGTGCACGCGGTCAAGGCCACAAAACGATAACAATAACAAAACACATCGACACGAAATTTCTCAAGTTTCATAACCATTGCGCTTTTATTAACTATTATATTATTATGTTAAAATTTATAACTAAATAGTTTCCAATTTCAATGTTTGAAAACTGTCCTCGTGAATGGGCCGTGTATTTTACCGCTTTATAACATAGAAGGCAAAATTACCGAATGCCGATTGGCTGAAAAAGAGGGCATCTTTCCTTAATTGAGGGCAAAATTACCCGTTCCTGATTGGTCGAGCATCAAAAGTTCTCATTCGTGATTGGTTGAGGCGTCGTTCTCGTCGCATTCAGTTGGCTTGGAGGGATTTTGAGGAAAATTTACAAACAGAACGCTCGCATGTTTTGTCGGAGATTTTGTTATAAAAAAAGGAATGAAATCGAATGGTAGCTAAGAAAGGCATTCTATAGGTGAATTACAGCATTTTACGCCAAATAGGAAGCGATTATTTGTGTTAAATCTTGGATTAATTTGCGACGTTGAAGACCTTGAAGAAATTCATTCATGGCGATAAAATTTTTTAAAGTTCCATCACGTCACTGAATATATGCGGATTTCTGCGGACCAAAAGAAACAAACTTTGACAGATTTTGCAATAATGGACAATATACATTTAAAGGGACACTGTCTCGCCACCGAAATAGCAAAATTTATCTTAACTTGTTTCCACGTTATAACGCAAGATACCACCAAATATACAACTCAATTGGATAAAAATATTCTATAGAGCAAAACAAAAGCAGTAGTTTGGAGCTGAAGTGCAGGATTGCAAGGATCGAAGTGGATTACAGTTCATGACAAACATATTATTTCAGCCAGGACAGTGTCCTTTAACAGGAGAAAGAATAAGGCTAAAAGAAGTGAAAGAAAGCAATTTTACCCTACTCATTTTAAACAATTACAGTATAATCGCATGTTGCCTCGTAAAATCAAGGATTAATATCACTTGTGTTTTAATCCTTACTTTTACTCGGGCCCATGCGATTTCATGTACTAATTCGCCGGCTTGAGACTGAGGTTGGTGATTTAGAAAAAGGGCATGCTCCAAACTACTATAAACAACAATACAACCTTTGGATCCTAAATAGATACAAGGGAAAATGTTTTGAGCGAGATTCTAAGGTCCTCGATGTTTGCTTACCTGTACATGCGACATACTGAGTTAGACAGTACCACATCAAGGTGATAGAAAAGAGAATCCAGCCCATGTGTAGACAGTAAAATACCGATGACCTGTAAAAACAAAATCATTTTACCTTTAAGAGTTTGTTTATTGAAGAAAGCTGTGTCAAAATATTACCTTAGAAACCTCAAAATTTCGTAAGAATGAAACCCATACAACTGTTAACATCCGACGTAGTAAATGTTAACTGGTTTACTTGCTGCAACTTGTTAAACACAACTAACACAACCGATGAATGAAATCGCACAAGCCTTCTCTGCGTATAGACCCAAATTCCTAGAGTTCTTGTAGGTTACGTCCTAGAAATCCCATAATACGCATATTTGCATAATTTCTGTTAGTGATATAGCTCTAAGTAAGAACGAAGAGGATGGTTAAAAGTGGGCTTAAAGGGGAGGCTTCGACTAAATTAGTTGTGGCACGTAACTAAACGTTTCAATGTAGGTGCCAGTTCATCAGTTTTTGAATAATTTTGTTCGCGTATTTAGGAATCCAAGAGTCAACATAATTTAGTTAGTAGTCAAAGGATTTATAATTGATATTATAACATATATTGTTGTAACAGGGTATTAAGAAATAGTTGTAAAAGAAGCATCTAAATCGTGAAAAAGTTTTTATTGTTTTTCTTGAGTTAGCTTTGTTCATTTTCCTTCATGTTACATCGAAGTTAAACTAGCGCATGTCCCCTAGCATCGCCGTATAAATAGATTTTGGTTACTTATACGAAGAATACGGAAAAGGAGGTACTTTTACAGGGCAGAAAGAATAAAAAAATTGCAGAACAATGATATATTTCACTTTTTGTTTCATCGAAGTTAAACTAGCGTAAGTCCCCTAGGATCGCCACAAAAATAGATCATGGTTACTTGTACGAAGAATACGGAAAAGGAGGTACTTTTACAGGGTAGAAAGCATAAAACAAAAATGCAGAAAAAAATGATATATTTCACTGCAGAGTCATTCAAAGATCGCGCAACCTATCACAGACGGAAGCCGAACGAGATTGAAGTGACTAAATCTTGGTTGTCAATATTCAATTCACGGTTAATTCTTTTTTGTGTCTTTTATGTCTGAGGGTATATCATTCCATAAGCATTTTTACTCCTTGGTATTATATATTAAAACACGTAGCTAGGATATAGCGTTTTCTAACCGTATTTGTATCCTTTATACGTGCACTATAATGAGAATAATTTATTGTGCAGGGTTAAAGGGGCTATGTCACCATTTTTAGCGTTACTTTAAAAAGCCAAAATACATCTTTATATCAGTGAAATTCCAAAATTAAGAATCCAGTTTTGTTTAAAATTATTCCACTAGTGCTCTGAAAGTAAAAATAAGTGTCTTGGGCTGCAGATGGCCAGGATGGAAATGGATTGTATCTTGAAAAAATTGGGCCAATTATTTCAAGTTTATCGCTTGTATCTTAGAAAATTCGTTAAAACTCCGATTATGGTTTATTTTCTCTGCTAAAATACACTTGATATCTTCCTGTTAGTGTTCTTTAAGCATTTCGTGTACGACAAAGGTGCTTAGTTTTAATTTGGGACGGTTTTGACCCGAAAACCTCAAAATCACCATGACATAGCTCCTTTAACCCTAGATCGTTCACGTAAACTTATATCCCCGCCGTGTACAATGGCGGGGGAGGGGTTGGTTTTGCACTGTTTCAGTATTTAGAAAATATTCTACCCCTAATGGATTGCCCGTGATGTGCTCTACAAGATATGCCAAATATATTGGGTTATATCACTGCTGGGGAACCATGACGTCATCCAAAATGGCTACAAGAATGGTCGCCATCTTATTTTTTTTTCTAAAAACAAGTGGCTACCCGTAGCCTATACTCGTACCGGTAATGTACGTTACTTGCGGGGAACACTTACGTAACACAACAACAGGCAAATAAAACCAAAATTAGTTTCGCTTCGTCTTGCATGCGTGCGTATTCTCGTATCTAATGCAATGCACAAATGAGAGACAAAAACAAAAAGAATAAAAAGAAAAACGGAGGGCAAACTTTACCTCGTTGCCGTATCCGTCACGAGTAAATAGCAACAAACAATAACCCAAATTTGTTTCGCTTTTGCTTGCAAAACTTTCTCGCAGTGCATGCGTGAGTATTCTCGTACCCAGATCTAACGCAATGCACAAAACACGGAGGAAAACAAGGAGAAAAACGGAGGCAATCCTTAACTCGTTGCCGTACCGGCACGAGTAATTAAAACTTATCGGCACAAAGTGCCGCGCTAACTTTCATCATCGTAAGTTCCTTAATATGTATTCAAACGCCATCAAACCTTGAAACTTTTTCTAAAATTTATCTGGCAACAATTTAATATGACATCTTATTGATCACGTGACTTGATGTTTCCATTTTGACAGCCATGTTTGTTGTAATGTGCATATTTTTACCTTTGAATGAAGAAAAACTATGTTTATTGGTATAAATTTTACATTTTTACGTCATTTAGCGTTTATTAATTGGTTTTGATTAATTTTGAGTCAAGTTGGACGATTTTTAAGAGGTTTTGTAAAATTTCAGAAATCCAAGATGGCGGATCCAAGATGGCGGCCGTATAACTAATTACCTAATAACTACGTCACATGAGGTCACCGTTCCATTTTACGGACCACAAAGGAGACAGTTTTGAAGTTTGGCGACAATCAATTGCCATGGTAACGAGATATGACATCATAAGTAGAAAGAGGTCAAGCCACTTTAAATAACAATACGTGTTTTGAACTTTTTTCGGTGAAAAACATAAAATGCTACCAAAAGTAGCAATATGTTTAATGTATATATATCTTATTGACCAAGCGCGAGGGCCGTACTGGGAGAATATCGGCCCGAGGTCTTGACAGTACGGACCGAGCGCAACGAGGTCCGTACAGAAAAGACCGAGGGCCGATATTCTCCCAGTACAGTCCCGAGCAAGCTTGGTTAATAAGGGATCATTCGGGACAATGCCCGGTCCAATACTTAGAGAATATTGGACCGGCAATCGAGCATTTTAATTGGTTAATTTTAGTTATTGGCCCTTTGACTGTCTTAGTCGTGTAATAATACATTCAAACACTCATTAATAATTCATAAGCATATTAGCCTATCACACGACGTTAATCCATCACGTGCATGGAACTTTATACCTGGTAATCCATGGTCATTCTGAAAAGCCTGGTGGCGGATTTGATTTCAGTCCCAGGGGAGTGCGGGGCTGATTGTTTTTTACCTCATTAGTATTCTTTATATAAAAAAGTTACTCTCATTAGTATTCTTTATATAAAGAATACTAATAAAGGTAAAAGACAATAGGTTTCTTTTCCTTATTAGTATTCTTTTTTAAAAGAATACTAATGTTGGTAGTTATTATTCAGGATTCTTAGTACAACAAATGGTGACTTAATATATTTTTTTTTAGTACTGTTTTACTATATGTAGCCTTTTGCCATTCTATATGGAATCTTCTCCAACAAAATAAGCGGAAACATTTCCGTATAACCCCATACATTAATTATGCATACTCGCTGTTATAAAAGAGAACAATAGAGAAAACAATAGACTGCCTTTGGGAATAGCATACATTATACAGGTTTTTTAATTTTTTTTTTCTAAATCTTTTTCAAATTAGGTCTAAAATGAGCATTTTCATCCAAATTTGTCGAAGAAAATTGAGTTGCAGCGCGAATGAAAAATTAGAAACGTAGAGTTTGGCGAGAAAGGTTAGCTTTTAAATGAGGGTTAGGGAAACTGCGTCGATTAATAGACCAGAGAAAAATAAATTGAAACTCACCGTTCATGTTGTTGTGGTGATTTTTTTTTTCCGTTTTCCACCTTGTGATGCGATGTGTTGAATCTTTACTTGGTGTATTATTGATTTCACGAAAGAAGATCACGAATGGTGCATAGATTGTTACGCGGAACACTTTACGGGTCTTTGTACACCTCGTAAAGTTCAGCGATATGCTTGATGATGTTTCCAAAGGGATCCTCTCCATAATGCTTACGCCACAAAAACTCCTGTAGGTAGCCTTCGAAGAGATCTTTGGATGTTCCTGTACGGGGTAGACCTCGCTTTACTCCCCACCATGTATTCTCGATGCCCTGCGTGTGAGCACCGGTGTCTGGGTCTGCGAAGTTTAGGCCGTTGATAGCCCTCGTCTTGTAGGCAATCATAAGTTCTCCACTTGTCACTCATTTTCTGGCAATATGTGAGCGCGTATAATTGGCAAAAGAGTTTCTTTATCCCTGCGCTCTAACAATCTATCACCGTTTCTGTAGACGTGGTCTCATCGTCTTGCGAGGTCTCATGCACTGCTTTATTAACGGTATATTTGTGCGCCCAAGCGTAAGTTAGGGCTAATATTTTTTGAATGGGAAGCTTGCTACTAGAAAACCATGAGTTCTGGCGCAGTGATGCCATGCCATTGCAATGTCTCTTCGAGCATCGCCACTCAAACCCGTCTCGCGATTTCGCGCGTTTTGTACAGCCCCCGAAAAGATCCCGACCCCGAAATGATCCCCGACCCCGAAATGATCCCCAAATCGACCCCGAAATGATTCCGACCCCAAAATGATCCCCATTTTCTTTCACACTGACCCCGAAATGATCCCCAAGTAATTTTTGGAATGGAATGGCCTTCTATCCAGAGATAGCTGGAATGAATAATTTTTATATGTAGTATTCACTTATTTATTCATTTTGGACAATTCCTAAAATAAATAATTATAACGCATTTTTTAACGATTTTTCAAGAAACTATATCATTTCTTATTTTTGCGAGTGTAGCGTTTTCAACTGTAACTAATAACAAATACAAACTTATCCGCAACCTCGTTCCCAGGGTCTCCCTTCTTCCCGCCCCCTGGAGCGAGAGAGAGAGAGACCCTGGCTCAGGCTGGTCACGTGTCTCCCAGAATCTGGGAGATTCCAATAAAGGACACGGGGGAGGGGCGGCAAAGTGTGAAATTTGTCTGCTCTAGTTGGGCATTGCGAAACAAATGCAAAAGCGTTCGGCGGCTCGCGAAAAATGTGAAGCGGCGGTCATCCTCAGACTTCGAAAACATATCCACATGGTCTGGTTCTGAAAGTGTAAGTTGCTTTAGGATCAGAGGAATTGTCACGGCGCTTGAAGATTTACCGCAGTAAAGCTAATTATGAACTTGCTGCAGAATGCAATCCAATTTTATTACTTGACGCCGCAAAGCTCGCGCTCTTGATTTATGGCATTGTTCCGGACTGGGATGATTTATCGCTACATACTGCTTAACAGGCGATCTTTAAGCTTCATTCGAAAGGCACATTAAAGTGCTGCCGTCTGTTCTCTGGCGATGGCAAAGCAAGAGAGAAGCGGCCGCCACCGACCAAATGTTTGCACGCTGATCAACAGTACACTTTTATAACAGGAAACGATCGAGAGAAGACAATGAAAGCTTTTATTCTTCGTGTGTGAGGCATGTTGTTTAGTTACTATGTTCACCAGTTCCAGTCGTTTTGATGTCTATACATTGTGAATTTTTGAGCAACAATTTTATCCTTGCGTATTGTTTATTCGCTTTCGTTTGAATCGTTTGACTGAACCTTCGTTATTTCAATTTTAGGATTTTGTTCATATTATGTTCAGTTCGAAAATTATAAGTTGTCAGGATCTTTTGTCCTTCTATTTATTGAGTTATAAACGGCAGGCATAACATAAACAGCAAAATTGAAGCACTTTTCACGGCCAAAGAGATTTCTAACATCCCTATTCGGTTGACGATATAAAATCCTGGGATGTTTTATCTGTTTTATTCCGGGTCTTGCTATCACAGAGAATTTTTTACGTCTTTTATATATATCTTGCAATACAGATTCCTATTTTCAACAGGAGGTTATGGAACATGGAACATAATTTATTTCACAGCCACAGCTGAAACAACAACCGTCGCGCACAGCACGAGCCTTGCCACTGTACAGAAAACAAGGCAACGTTACAAATACTGTCTACCCCTCCTTAGGATTATAATTGTCCACGAGACACGTGACCAGCCTGAGCCAGGGTCTCTCTCTCTCTCGCTCCAGGGGAGGGAAGAAGAGAGATCCTGGGAACGAGGTTGACTTATCCGCTTCTTAAAGCAGACCGGCATGATTTAAAAGAGGAAACAAACATGATCGAACGTGAACATCAACCACCATATTATTTCAGTAACGAGACGAAATACAACACAATTATACGATCAAGAACTTAAATGGTAACAATACAGCTATCAAAACAATTCGAAAGAATCGTTATTAAGTTTAATACTGAATGCGTGTTTGTAGCGGTCACGTCAAAGTTTAAAGGAGCTATGTCATGGTGATTTTGAGGTTTTCGGGTCAAAACCGTCCCAAATTAAAACTAAGTACCTTTGTCGTACACGAAATGCTAAAAGAACACTAACAGGAAGATATCAAGTGAATTTTAGCAGAGAAAATAAACCATAATCGGAGTTTTCACGAATTTTCTAAGACACAAGCGATAAACTTGAAAAAATTGGCCCAATTTTTTCAAGATACAATCCATTTCCATCCCGGCCATCTGCAGCCCAAGACACTTATTTTTACTTTTAAAGCACTAGAATAATTTTAAACAAAGCTGGATTCTTATTTTTGGAATTTCACTAATATAAAGATGTATTTTGGCTTTTTAAAGTAACGCTAAAAATGGTGACATAGCCTCTTTAAGGTGTAGCTTCCTGTATGTCGCCAATGGGAATGGTCCTTGTAACGTTTGGGCTCCTGTATGGCATCACTACATGTCTACAGTTGCACGTTTAGAACATGAATAAGGTAGAAGCTCAAGTCAGTTGAACATTACTTCATATGACATCTGTTTGATATTCCGTCTCATGTCACAGTAAAGATATACTTTAGTGTTTAATTTCGCTAAGTTACCTTGCGCATATTAAAGGGTAATGGCGAATCGAAAAAAGCATTCCAATTCTGGTATCTTTTATGGCTTTCTATATATCTTTTGAACATTCCTTTGTTAATTTTACATAGAAGCTACACCCTAGAGCTACTGTTCACTTTCAGTATGTGTACCACTATTCATCTTTAGTACACTCGTCACACATGTAACAGTCCTCGTCGGAGTACTGCATGAGGCCGCTTTCATTGGCGTAAACACCTGCAGATAGGCACTGGAATTTCTTATAGCATTTGGGGCAAATTTCTTGTGAAACATTCTGCACACATCAGCTCACACATTCCCACAAGACTTTTAGAGTCTTTTGAGTAATTTCAGTCAGTTACATTCACTCGACAGGCAACAACTCTCAGTAATTCCTTACGCGCACGCCGTGGGAACCAAACACGCTACCAAAGGTCAACTTTCATTCAAAACTTTTGAAAACGAAAGAACGAAATGAAAGGCTTCTTGTATGGGCTATTCGGAGTTGCTTCACTTTGACTCAATGATGTTCATGATTCGTGTTATCGATAATACATATTTTACCGCTGTTATGCAATCACATTACACATCACAGTATATAGTCATTGATTATAAACATTTCTTACTGACAAAACCTTGTGAACGATCTGATACAGTTAATTTCTTACAGTTTCAAACTATCCTCTGCGTCCTTACGCACACACGAATTCGTATCCGGCGGCTTGTCTTCATTTCCGGAGATTACGCTTTTTAAAAAGCAAAATAGAAGGAGAGTTGACAACCACGCGGTTCGCGACATCTCACTGATCTTCTGGTCAGAAGTCGCAAATGAAACAAAAGACTGGAACGAGACATTGAAGTTTCCTCAATTGCCTTTATTCTATTCATTCTAGCTTTCTCTGGATGGAAGGCCATTCCATTCCAAAAATTACTTGGGGATCATTTCGGGGTCAGTGTGAAAAAAATGGGGATCATTTCGGGGTCGATTTGGGGATCATTTCGGGGTCGGGGATCATTTCGGGGGTCGGGATCATTTCGGAGGCTGTACAGTTTCGTCCAGCTTAGTGCTTAGCAGCAGTCAGTCAGTCTTCACGGCCGACGCGAGTAGGTTCTGTTCCTTGCACCAATCTATGCACCGTTCGTGATCTTATATTAAATAGAGAACACAACGAAAACCAATTCAACTTGACAAGAGGACGAGAGGACGCACACGAAGGGACAGACGAAGACGAAGACGTAGACGAAGACGTAGACGAAGACGTAGACGAAGACGTAGACGGAGACGAAGACGGTTGACATAACGTGATAATAATAACAATACGGCAGAAAGTCGAAAGGAAACTGAAGGACGACTCAGTGAGAGAAATTTGCATGGAAATATGTTGCTTTTTATTCTTACAGTTAACCAATAGCAAAGACATGACAAGGATTCCTACGTGTAAACTGCCATGGGAGTTGGGGTTAAATTGTTATGTAGATTTTTAGTAATTAACATAAAACACATGAATAAAATGTAGTTATTGGTCGGTAACTTTCAACGAGCTCTTGTGATGTAGTGGTATAACACATGGATTAATAATCTAGATGTGATCAAGGGGTCACGGTTCGAGATACGGTGCCACCGAAATAAAAAGGTAAAAAGGAAACCGAGAAGAAAACTGAGAAGAGAAAAGAATGGGGAAAGAGGAACGGAGATGAGAGGGAGGAAAAAAAGCGGGAGGAAAGAAAAAAAAACGAGACGACGCAACTAAATCCATTTTTATTGTTGAAGTAAGTAGCGATTAGTGATGCATATATTCAATACACGCGGGAATTGCCATTGTTTAAGAAAACAATAGCGCGCATACACAATTAATGAAGTATGCATGCATAATAAATGTATGGGGTTATACGGAAATTTTTCCAAATAAGCAACCAACAGTTTAGCAAGTAAGCCGTTATTTGAATGACACCAGCGCCCACGTGTAAATTGGTAGGAAAGCGAGTGGTTCAGAGATGCTAGCTGCTTATTTCTGGTCATTTCTACTCGTTCAATGACAATTAATAAAAATTGTTAGACATATTATCCACCGTACCTGTCAACTTTGGTATAGCATTTTTCATGGATTATTTTTTCCCTCAGAACTTTAAAATCCCAAAACTTTCGACAGTTGCCGGGAAGCCATGGTCACCTCGTTGAAGCCAGTGTGGCACATGTGCTGTATGCTAATCAGTCTACTTGTTTTTCTCGTATGCTAATATCCTCTTTGCACAAAAAGCACATTTGTTTGATTTCCGTAGGGACACGCTTTTGGCGGTTCGTGCTTGAAGCCGTTCAAAACCCTCACAGCACGTGTTTTATCAAGTCTAAAAATTCTCGCGCTTCGCGCTCGAATTTTTAAACTTGATAAAACATTGCTGTTCGTGTTTTAAACATTACTTTTACAACTCCAGCAAACAATATTTGCAATTTCCGCATTTTTTCCGATAAATTGGAATTTTTTTGTAGATGGCGGTCATCTCGGCGTCCATTTTTGATGACTGGGGTTAGTTTCTAGAGAAACTGTGGTGCTGCGTCGGTGGAGGAGGGGGGTGAAACATGAGAATTTAGTTTTGTAAGGTAAATTGACCACCGTTAAAAGATTAGGGACCTTAAGATCCGACGAAGGCGGACATCTGTGACGGCAGGCGGAAGTAAAATTACCAGTATAAGTTACTTCCGGTTGCCGTCATTCGAAATCTCCCGCTTGTCTACGACGTGAAGAAGGCCATTTTGCCGTCGCGTCTAATGTACCAGTCAATTCCAAGACCGCCCATCCCCCCCCGGGGCAAACCCCCGGGCATTTGACTTTTTTAAAAAAAAATTGTCAAATGCCCCACTATGTGGGCAGTTTATACGGTCAAATGCCCCACCGGGCAGGGCTTCACAGAGCGTCAAATGCCCCACCGTCCGGGCAAGGAGGGATTAAAGTAACTAGTTACAGTGGATTTCAGCTTACTTTTGCCGCGCCAGTTGCCAAGTTCGTTGGGAAATTTGATACTACGTTGCGAAGTTGTCAATTACATTTGTCAGTTTGCCAACCAAATTGCGAACTTTGAAACGAAGTTGGCAACTTCGGTGCCAACGAAGCCTGTATGTAAAGTCTGAAGTTGTTTTTAAACGCTATTTGCGAAGTCAAAACAATTTTTAGCCGATCTGGATGGTTTTCTTTAACATTATTTTGTAGACTTGCCAAGACAAATCTATAAACCAGTGCTGTTCGGATTGTTTTCGAGGTGAGATCACGTATGCTGTAAGATGCATGCCGCTATTTCAGTTGTGGTTTTGAATTCGACCAACATATAAATCATATATTTTCTTTCATGTTCACTTTAAATATCTTGCAATCTTTGCTTGTGCTGTTGTCTGTTGTTTATATATCTCTTAGCTAGATTTAGTTCACTCCAGAATATAAATATAAATGAATATTTATTTTTTTAATACGACAAAGGTCAACCGAGTCAACAGACACGTGGAACCGGAAAGAATGGATTACGAAATCTTTTACCTTGCGACCGCTGACCAACGTTTTTGTTGAAGTCAAATGCCCGCCCGTCGGGCCTCGTTTCACGTCAAATGCCCCACTATGCGGAGCTAACCTCTCGTCAAATGCCCGGGGTATGCCCGGGGAGGGGGGGGGGGGGGGATGGGCGGTCTTGGAAATGACTGGTACATAAAACGTAAGTAAAATAATGTCTTTTTAGGTCAACTGGAGAGATTTTTTTTCATTCCGTAGATAGTCAATGAACATTTTATCTTATTACACCATGTTTGTTGAATATCCGAGTAAATAAGAACGATTTTCAAGGGAATTTTAACGTTTGCTGTTAACCTTACTCTGAACAGTTCGTCAATCATATTGTTCGCGGTTTAAAAATGTACGGTACCATATCAAAGTAGAAATGCATATGGCTAGAGCAAGACTGCTTTCATTGTGGGTTATCAATACGTCTAGTTAGCCTTTGTAATGCTCATGTCTTCTTAGTTATTTTTAAACAACAAATATATTTTTGAATTCTTGAATTGTAGAATTAACATGGAGTGGTCAGAAGAGCACAATCATGCTCTGTGCCAAGAAATTCTTGTGCTTGAGCCGTTCAAAGCTAAAAAGCGTGGAGGTTGAGAGTAAAAAGCAAGATGAGTCACGAAGCAGCATCAAGACACGATGCAAATGATGGGTCAGCAAGTCAAGCAGCAACAGAATCAAATGCAATGTTTTCAGCAGAGTTTGCTAGCATGCAACAACAGCAGACCCAAATTATTTTGAAGCTTTTAGAAAAACAAACTAAACAAGCGAACACAAACTAGTTGAAGTTAGGGGCTGATTACATGGCAAAATTATCTAAGCCCAGTTAAGGGCTGAGATTTTAGCAAGGGGTAATAGTTGCTTACAAGAGAGAAACTACAGTCAAGGTGGCTCTCAATGTTAAACATTTTTTTATTGAAATTATAGTGATTTTGTGCACTGGGTTGAAATTTGATTGTATTTACATGAGGTTTTTCAGCTCGTTTGGTGAGGCTGGAATTCCAGCCTGGATTGATATTCACCATGTAATTGGCCCCTTAAAAATTCATGTTCTAGCCTGTTTTCACTTAGTTTTAAGGATTTTTGGCCAAGTGCTTGCTTGATGTTATTGTTGTGCATCATTTGCTCTTGATAAGATTACTAACAGGTTGCAGATACACATTGTTACACCACATTTTATTTGTTTTGTTTATTTGCCATTATAATTCAGTTTTGGGTATGTTTTTTTTAAACACTCAAGCAAAGTAATCCGAAGGGTGGGTGGGTCAAAACAAAAGAATTCTGAAGTTGAATTGTCATATAAACAAGTAATGGCATTTCTTAAAATTGCACATTCAATTTACATTTTTCCAACACGTATAGGAGTCAGGCAACCCCAATGCCTATGCGAGAATGAGTATGTCATTTTTTCGGAAACGAAATTCGGCCATACACTCGCTTTCATCCAGTTCCTCCAAGTCGAAATGTTCGAAGCGCTGATATGGGAAAGTCTGGATTCTTAGAGCTGTTCGCATCATACAACAGTACAAATTCATCTTACGAAATGTAGCCATCGTCGAAACTTACGAGTAAACATTCACGAGCCTTTCTTAATGTAGTCATCGCTTTTCTAAACGTAGTCATCGTCTCTCCAAACTTTCGACATGAAAACGCGCTGCGGACTGTTTTTATAATACGACAGCCGTCGCCCGCGCTTTCTTAAGGTTATTTTTCGCGCCATGCAACCGCGACCTCTCCCCAATCCCCCTCGACCAAGTCTGCCGTCGCAGACACTCGCCGTCGTCGGATCTTAAGGGAAGTGGTCATAACAAGTATACTCGACGAGGACCCACCTTGTGTAAGGGTAGGGGGGTTATGCAAGATACCACCTACCTGATGAGAGTAATGGACTAAATTTTTTGGCTTAAAAATTGGAGATGAAACTTTAATATTCTGTGTGCATGAAGCTTGCATTGCTAGTAAAACGGCACAGGAAAATTGAAATCTTTCTCTCAGTTTCTACTCCTGATAGAATGGGGGCTATGCCAACATGGCACCATCTTTTTAGGTGGGGGAGAGGGGGTACATCAAGAGACCACCAGTCTTTTTGTAAAATAATGGGTCCTGTCCGACTACAATAGTTTTGACCATTTCCCTAAGGTCCCTAAAAGCTGACGTTTCGAGCGCTAGCCCTTCGTCAGAGCTCCGACGAAGGGCTAGCGCTCGAAACGCCATCTATATGAATCCCTTTACGGTGGCCAATTTACCTTATCGACTCAGTCGATAAAACTAAATTCTCATTTTGGATGACGTCACGCACCCCCAGCAACGTCATAACCCATAATATTTACCTCATTTTGTAGAGCTAATCACAGACTATCTATTAGATATAAAATATTTTCAAAATATTGTAACACCACAAACCTGATGGTATAAGTTTGCGTGTTTGTCCGAGGGTTAATGCTGACTTTACATGTATAGTTTAGTTTTCCATAATTGCACCCGTACTATGATTTCTTAATGCAATCCTGTTAAGCCTGGTTCATACCAGTGACATAACGATATAAGAACATGGACATAACGACATAAACAAAAGATCAGTTTTTTTTCCTTATGTCGTTATGTGCATGTTATTATGTTCCCATTGTGTCGTTGTGTAGTGTTGTTCACACTGGTGACTTAAAATATCGATCGATATAAATTGTGTTTTGCATCTACGTGACCTCACCGTTATGTCGCTTGTGTAAACAAGGCTATATTCTGTCAGCACACATATGCTCCATCAATATATTGAATTCTAAAAGGTTATAGTTTTTAACTTCAAGACCTCGAAGTGCATTTTAAATGTTCCCTTACCAAATGTATTATGATGTGATCATTTCCTTGTATTTGTTTGCAGCACGATAAGTACACACAACGATATCATTTCTTATACAGTAAAACGAAAGAAAATGCTATTAGTAACCTACCATTCATCTTACAGAAAAAAAAAATAATATTCAACCTGTTTACCTTTTCAGAAGTTTCCTTTTTTGTGTCGATGTTTAGTATACTTGATAGACAATGCGATATATATTCTTAATCTCCCATATAGGTGGTTTGCAATCAATCTCTAAAGAGAGAACTATTGTTTATGTCCACCAGCATGGCGGCGATGACGTAACATGAAACCACCTATAGACCTCTGTTTACTGAAGGAAGTAAGCACAATTCTCGCAACTGACCATCAAATATCGCAAAACACATCAAAACGTGTTTTGCATATTAATGTGGGCCATCTGCAGGGCATTGCTTTTATTAACATATCATTCGATAAACTTGCACGCAAGAGGCAAATTCGTTTGCGTCTAGTCTTAACATATTTAAGGGAAAACATAGAAATCTTAAAATTCACGATAGCTTACAACTGTATGTCTTTAAATTATAAAGGATCAAGGATCTCGTCGAACTCCTAAATGTCTTCTTATTTAGTTAGTCTTCTCTGACAGTTAAAACTGTCAGAGAAGACTAACAAGTGCTTTTTAATTTGCATTTC